>CAWUFW010017563.1:0-256636 GCA_963921515.1 Calotriton arnoldi
GTCCATCATCTTGTGTGTTTTGCAATCCGCCCCAAGTGGGAAGGGTATGCCCAGACGTGGGTCCCGTGCTCACTGCGCCACTGGAGTCAGGCTATCCTGGCTGATGAGGGCTGAATGCCCGAAACCGGTCCTAGGATGCTTGATTCCGGTCCAGGGAAGACATGGCTTGGCAGTTCGGTCTGGACTGTTCCCATGAGGCACAGGGTCAAGACTGATTTGCATATGGCCATGTCTGAACTGGGGTGGCGTGGTGAAGCAAAATAACGATGGATTAAACCCAGATCTGTGACTGGGGGTGAATGTTTGCCATTGTGCAACATTCCGTCCATCATCTTGTAGTGTTTTGCAATTCGCCCCAAGTGGGAAGGGTATGCCCAGACGTGGGTCCCGTGCTCACTGCGCCACTGGAGTCAGGGCTATCCTGGCTGATGAGGGCTGAATGCCCGAAACCGGTCCTAGGATGCTTGATTCCGGTCCAGGGAAGACATGGCTTGGCAGTTCGGTCTGGACTGTTCCCATGAGGCACAGGGTCAAGACTGATTTGCATATGGCCATGTCTGAACTGGGGTGGCGTGGTGAAGCAAAATAACGATGGATTAAACCCAGATCTGTGACTGGGGGTGAATGTTTGCCATTGTGCAACATTCCGTCCATCATCTTGTGTGTTTTGCAATTCGCCCCAAGTGGGAAGGGTATGCCCAGACGTGGGTCCCGTGCTCACTGCGCCACTGGAGTCAGGCTATCCTGGCTGATGAGGGCTGAATGCCCGAAACCGGTCCTAGGATGCTTGATTCCGGTCCAGGGAAGACATGGCTTGGCAGTTCGGTCTGGACTGTTCCCATGAGGCACAGGGTCAAGACTGATTTGCATATGGCCATGTCTGAACTGGGGTGGCGTGGTGAAGCAAAATAACGATGGATTAAACCCAGATCTGTGACTGGGGGTGAATGTTTGCCATTGTGCAACATTCCGTCCATCATCTTGTGTGTTTTGCAATTCGCCCCAAGTGGGAAGGGTATGCCCAGACGTGGGTCCCGTGCTCACTGCGCCACTGGAGTCAGGCTATCCTGGCTGATGAGGGCTGAATGCCCGAAACCGGTCCTAGGATGCTTGATTCCGGTCCAGGGAAGACATGGCTTGGCAGTTCGGTCTGGACTGTTCCCATGAGGCACAGGGTCAAGACTGATTTGCATATGGCCATGTCTGAACTGGGGTGGCGTGGTGAAGCAAAATAACGATGGATTAAACCCAGATCTGTGACTGGGGGTGAATGTTTGCCATTGTGCAACATTCCGTCCATCATCTTGTGTGTTTTGCAATTCGCCCCAAGTGGGAAGGGTATGCCCAGACGTGGGTCCCGTGCTCACTGCGCCACTGGAGTCAGGCTATCCTGGCTGATGAGGGCTGAATGCCCGAAACCGGTCCTAGGATGCTTGATTCCGGTCCAGGGAAGACATGGCTTGGCAGTTCGGTCTGGACTGTTCCCATGAGGCACAGGGTCAAGACTGATTTGCATATGGCCATGTCTGAACTGGGGTGGCGTGGTGAAGCAAAATAACGATGGATTAAACCCAGATCTGTGACTGGGGGTGAATGTTTGCCATTGTGCAACATTCCGTCCATCATCTTGTGTGTTTTGCAATTCGCCCCAAGTGGGAAGGGTATGCCCAGACGTGGGTCCCGTGCTCACTGCGCCACTGGAGTCAGGCTATCCTGGCTGATGAGGGCTGAATGCCCGAAACCGGTCCTAGGATGCTTGATTCCGGTCCAGGGAAGACATGGCTTGGCAGTTCGGTCTGGACTGTTCCCATGAGGCACAGGGTCAAGACTGATTTGCATATGGCCATGTCTGAACTGGGGTGGCGTGGTGAAGCAAAATAACGATGGATTAAACCCAGATCTGTGACTGGGGGTGAATGTTTGCCATTGTGCAACATTCCGTCCATCATCTTGTGTGTTTTGCAATTCGCCCCAAGTGGGAAGGGTATGCCCAGACGTGGGTCCCGTGCTCACTGCGCCACTGGAGTCAGGCTATCCTGGCTGATGAGGGCTGAATGCCCGAAACCGGTCCTAGGATGCTTGATTCCGGTCCAGGGAAGACATGGCTTGGCAGTTCGGTCTGGACTGTTCCCATGAGGCACAGGGTCAAGACTGATTTGCATATGGCCATGTCTGAACTGGGGTGGCGTGGTGAAGCAAAATAACGATGGATTAAACCCAGATCTGTGACTGGGGGTGAATGTTTGCCATTGTGCAACATTCCGTCCATCATCTTGTGTGTTTTGCAATTCGCCCCAAGTGGGAAGGGTATGCCCAGACGTGGGTCCCGTGCTCACTGCGCCACTGGAGTCAGGCTATCCTGGCTGATGAGGGCTGAATGCCCGAAACCGGTCCTAGGATGCTTGATTCCGGTCCAGGGAAGACATGGCTTGGCAGTTCGGTCTGGACTGTTCCCATGAGGCACAGGGTCAAGACTGATTTGCATATGGCCATGTCTGAACTGGGGTGGCGTGGTGAAGCAAAATAACGATGGATTAAACCCAGATCTGTGACTGGGGGTGAATGTTTGCCATTGTGCAACATTCCGTCCATCATCTTGTGTGTTTTGCAATTCGCCCCAAGTGGGAAGGGTATGCCCAGACGTGGGTCCCGTGCTCACTGCGCCACTGGAGTCAGGCTATCCTGGCTGATGAGGGCTGAATGCCCGAAACCGGTCCTAGGATGCTTGATTCCGGTCCAGGGAAGACATGGCTTGGCAGTTCGGTCTGGACTGTTCCCATGAGGCACAGGGTCAAGACTGATTTGCATATGGCCATGTCTGAACTGGGGTGGCGTGGTGAAGCAAAATAACGATGGATTAAACCCAGATCTGTGACTGGGGGTGAATGTTTGCCATTGTGCAACATTCCGTCCATCATCTTGTGTGTTTTGCAATTCGCCCCAAGTGGGAAGGGTATGCCCAGACGTGGGTCCCGTGCTCACTGCGCCACTGGAGTCAGGCTATCCTGGCTGATGAGGGCTGAATGCCCGAAACCGGTCCTAGGATGCTTGATTCCGGTCCAGGGAAGACATGGCTTGGCAGTTCGGTCTGGACTGTTCCCATGAGGCACAGGGTCAAGACTGATTTGCATATGGCCATGTCTGAACTGGGGTGGCGTGGTGAAGCAAAATAACGATGGATTAAACCCAGATCTGTGACTGGGGGTGAATGTTTGCCATTGTGCAACATTCCGTCCATCATCTTGTGTGTTTTGCAATTCGCCCCAAGTGGGAAGGGTATGCCCAGACGTGGGTCCCGTGCTCACTGCGCCACTGGAGTCAGGCTATCCTGGCTGATGAGGGCTGAATGCCCGAAACCGGTCCTAGGATGCTTGATTCCGGTCCAGGGAAGACATGGCTTGGCAGTTCGGTCTGGACTGTTCCCATGAGGCACAGGGTCAAGACTGATTTGCATATGGCCATGTCTGAACTGGGGTGGCGTGGTGAAGCAAAATAACGATGGATTAAACCCAGATCTGTGACTGGGGGTGAATGTTTGCCATTGTGCAACATTCCGTCCATCATCTTGTGTGTTTTGCAATTCGCCCCAAGTGGGAAGGGTATGCCCAGACGTGGGTCCCGTGCTCACTGCGCCACTGGAGTCAGGCTATCCTGGCTGATGAGGGCTGAATGCCCGAAACCGGTCCTAGGATGCTTGATTCCGGTCCAGGGAAGACATGGCTTGGCAGTTCGGTCTGGACTGTTCCCATGAGGCACAGGGTCAAGACTGATTTGCATATGGCCATGTCTGAACTGGGGTGGCGTGGTGAAGCAAAATAACGATGGATTAAACCCAGATCTGTGACTGGGGGTGAATGTTTGCCATTGTGCAACATTCCGTCCATCATCTTGTGTGTTTTGCAATTCGCCCCAAGTGGGAAGGGTATGCCCAGACGTGGGTCCCGTGCTCACTGCGCCACTGGAGTCAGGCTATCCTGGCTGATGAGGGCTGAATGCCCGAAACCGGTCCTAGGATGCTTGATTCCGGTCCAGGGAAGACATGGCTTGGCAGTTCGGTCTGGACTGTTCCCATGAGGCACAGGGTCAAGACTGATTTGCATATGGCCATGTCTGAACTGGGGTGGCGTGGTGAAGCAAAATAACGATGGATTAAACCCAGATCTGTGACTGGGGGTGAATGTTTGCCATTGTGCAACATTCCGTCCATCATCTTGTGTGTTTTGCAATTCGCCCCAAGTGGGAAGGGTATGCCCAGACGTGGGTCCCGTGCTCACTGCGCCACTGGAGTCAGGCTATCCTGGCTGATGAGGGCTGAATGCCCGAAACCGGTCCTAGGATGCTTGATTCCGGTCCAGGGAAGACATGGCTTGGCAGTTCGGTCTGGACTGTTCCCATGAGGCACAGGGTCAAGACTGATTTGCATATGGCCATGTCTGAACTGGGGTGGCGTGGTGAAGCAAAATAACGATGGATTAAACCCAGATCTGTGACTGGGGGTGAATGTTTGCCATTGTGCAACATTCCGTCCATCATCTTGTGTGTTTTGCAATTCGCCCCAAGTGGGAAGGGTATGCCCAGACGTGGGTCCCGTGCTCACTGCGCCACTGGAGTCAGGCTATCCTGGCTGATGAGGGCTGAATGCCCGAAACCGGTCCTAGGATGCTTGATTCCGGTCCAGGGAAGACATGGCTTGGCAGTTCGGTCTGGACTGTTCCCATGAGGCACAGGGTCAAGACTGATTTGCATATGGCCATGTCTGAACTGGGGTGGCGTGGTGAAGCAAAATAACGATGGATTAAACCCAGATCTGTGACTGGGGGTGAATGTTTGCCATTGTGCAACATTCCGTCCATCATCTTGTGTGTTTTGCAATTCGCCCCAAGTGGGAAGGGTATGCCCAGACGTGGGTCCCGTGCTCACTGCGCCACTGGAGTCAGGCTATCCTGGCTGATGAGGGCTGAATGCCCGAAACCGGTCCTAGGATGCTTGATTCCGGTCCAGGGAAGACATGGCTTGGCAGTTCGGTCTGGACTGTTCCCATGAGGCACAGGGTCAAGACTGATTTGCATATGGCCATGTCTGAACTGGGGTGGCGTGGTGAAGCAAAATAACGATGGATTAAACCCAGATCTGTGACTGGGGGTGAATGTTTGCCATTGTGCAACATTCCGTCCATCATCTTGTGTGTTTTGCAATTCGCCCCAAGTGGGAAGGGTATGCCCAGACGTGGGTCCCGTGCTCACTGCGCCACTGGAGTCAGGCTATCCTGGCTGATGAGGGCTGAATGCCCGAAACCGGTCCTAGGATGCTTGATTCCGGTCCAGGGAAGACATGGCTTGGCAGTTCGGTCTGGACTGTTCCCATGAGGCACAGGGTCAAGACTGATTTGCATATGGCCATGTCTGAACTGGGGTGGCGTGGTGAAGCAAAATAACGATGGATTAAACCCAGATCTGTGACTGGGGGTGAATGTTTGCCATTGTGCAACATTCCGTCCATCATCTTGTGTGTTTTGCAATTCGCCCCAAGTGGGAAGGGTATGCCCAGACGTGGGTCCCGTGCTCACTGCGCCACTGGAGTCAGGCTATCCTGGCTGATGAGGGCTGAATGCCCGAAACCGGTCCTAGGATGCTTGATTCCGGTCCAGGGAAGACATGGCTTGGCAGTTCGGTCTGGACTGTTCCCATGAGGCACAGGGTCAAGACTGATTTGCATATGGCCATGTCTGAACTGGGGTGGCGTGGTGAAGCAAAATAACGATGGATTAAACCCAGATCTGTGACTGGGGGTGAATGTTTGCCATTGTGCAACATTCCGTCCATCATCTTGTGTGTTTTGCAATTCGCCCCAAGTGGGAAGGGTATGCCCAGACGTGGGTCCCGTGCTCACTGCGCCACTGGAGTCAGGCTATCCTGGCTGATGAGGGCTGAATGCCCGAAACCGGTCCTAGGATGCTTGATTCCGGTCCAGGGAAGACATGGCTTGGCAGTTCGGTCTGGACTGTTCCCATGAGGCACAGGGTCAAGACTGATTTGCATATGGCCATGTCTGAACTGGGGTGGCGTGGTGAAGCAAAATAACGATGGATTAAACCCAGATCTGTGACTGGGGGTGAATGTTTGCCATTGTGCAACATTCCGTCCATCATCTTGTGTGTTTTGCAATTCGCCCCAAGTGGGAAGGGTATGCCCAGACGTGGGTCCCGTGCTCACTGCGCCACTGGAGTCAGGCTATCCTGGCTGATGAGGGCTGAATGCCCGAAACCGGTCCTAGGATGCTTGATTCCGGTCCAGGGAAGACATGGCTTGGCAGTTCGGTCTGGACTGTTCCCATGAGGCACAGGGTCAAGACTGATTTGCATATGGCCATGTCTGAACTGGGGTGGCGTGGTGAAGCAAAATAACGATGGATTAAACCCAGATCTGTGACTGGGGGTGAATGTTTGCCATTGTGCAACATTCCGTCCATCATCTTGTGTGTTTTGCAATTCGCCCCAAGTGGGAAGGGTATGCCCAGACGTGGGTCCCGTGCTCACTGCGCCACTGGAGTCAGGCTATCCTGGCTGATGAGGGCTGAATGCCCGAAACCGGTCCTAGGATGCTTGATTCCGGTCCAGGGAAGACATGGCTTGGCAGTTCGGTCTGGACTGTTCCCATGAGGCACAGGGTCAAGACTGATTTGCATATGGCCATGTCTGAACTGGGGTGGCGTGGTGAAGCAAAATAACGATGGATTAAACCCAGATCTGTGACTGGGGGTGAATGTTTGCCATTGTGCAACATTCCGTCCATCATCTTGTGTGTTTTGCAATTCGCCCCAAGTGGGAAGGGTATGCCCAGACGTGGGTCCCGTGCTCACTGCGCCACTGGAGTCAGGCTATCCTGGCTGATGAGGGCTGAATGCCCGAAACCGGTCCTAGGATGCTTGATTCCGGTCCAGGGAAGACATGGCTTGGCAGTTCGGTCTGGACTGTTCCCATGAGGCACAGGGTCAAGACTGATTTGCATATGGCCATGTCTGAACTGGGGTGGCGTGGTGAAGCAAAATAACGATGGATTAAACCCAGATCTGTGACTGGGGGTGAATGTTTGCCATTGTGCAACATTCCGTCCATCATCTTGTGTGTTTTGCAATTCGCCCCAAGTGGGAAGGGTATGCCCAGACGTGGGTCCCGTGCTCACTGCGCCACTGGAGTCAGGCTATCCTGGCTGATGAGGGCTGAATGCCCGAAACCGGTCCTAGGATGCTTGATTCCGGTCCAGGGAAGACATGGCTTGGCAGTTCGGTCTGGACTGTTCCCATGAGGCACAGGGTCAAGACTGATTTGCATATGGCCATGTCTGAACTGGGGTGGCGTGGTGAAGCAAAATAACGATGGATTAAACCCAGATCTGTGACTGGGGGTGAATGTTTGCCATTGTGCAACATTCCGTCCATCATCTTGTGTGTTTTGCAATTCGCCCCAAGTGGGAAGGGTATGCCCAGACGTGGGTCCCGTGCTCACTGCGCCACTGGAGTCAGGCTATCCTGGCTGATGAGGGCTGAATGCCCGAAACCGGTCCTAGGATGCTTGATTCCGGTCCAGGGAAGACATGGCTTGGCAGTTCGGTCTGGACTGTTCCCATGAGGCACAGGGTCAAGACTGATTTGCATATGGCCATGTCTGAACTGGGGTGGCGTGGTGAAGCAAAATAACGATGGATTAAACCCAGATCTGTGACTGGGGGTGAATGTTTGCCATTGTGCAACATTCCGTCCATCATCTTGTGTGTTTTGCAATTCGCCCCAAGTGGGAAGGGTATGCCCAGACGTGGGTCCCGTGCTCACTGCGCCACTGGAGTCAGGCTATCCTGGCTGATGAGGGCTGAATGCCCGAAACCGGTCCTAGGATGCTTGATTCCGGTCCAGGGAAGACATGGCTTGGCAGTTCGGTCTGGACTGTTCCCATGAGGCACAGGGTCAAGACTGATTTGCATATGGCCATGTCTGAACTGGGGTGGCGTGGTGAAGCAAAATAACGATGGATTAAACCCAGATCTGTGACTGGGGGTGAATGTTTGCCATTGTGCAACATTCCGTCCATCATCTTGTGTGTTTTGCAATTCGCCCCAAGTGGGAAGGGTATGCCCAGACGTGGGTCCCGTGCTCACTGCGCCACTGGAGTCAGGCTATCCTGGCTGATGAGGGCTGAATGCCCGAAACCGGTCCTAGGATGCTTGATTCCGGTCCAGGGAAGACATGGCTTGGCAGTTCGGTCTGGACTGTTCCCATGAGGCACAGGGTCAAGACTGATTTGCATATGGCCATGTCTGAACTGGGGTGGCGTGGTGAAGCAAAATAACGATGGATTAAACCCAGATCTGTGACTGGGGGTGAATGTTTGCCATTGTGCAACATTCCGTCCATCATCTTGTGTGTTTTGCAATTCGCCCCAAGTGGGAAGGGTATGCCCAGACGTGGGTCCCGTGCTCACTGCGCCACTGGAGTCAGGCTATCCTGGCTGATGAGGGCTGAATGCCCGAAACCGGTCCTAGGATGCTTGATTCCGGTCCAGGGAAGACATGGCTTGGCAGTTCGGTCTGGACTGTTCCCATGAGGCACAGGGTCAAGACTGATTTGCATATGGCCATGTCTGAACTGGGGTGGCGTGGTGAAGCAAAATAACGATGGATTAAACCCAGATCTGTGACTGGGGGTGAATGTTTGCCATTGTGCAACATTCCGTCCATCATCTTGTGTGTTTTGCAATTCGCCCCAAGTGGGAAGGGTATGCCCAGACGTGGGTCCCGTGCTCACTGCGCCACTGGAGTCAGGCTATCCTGGCTGATGAGGGCTGAATGCCCGAAACCGGTCCTAGGATGCTTGATTCCGGTCCAGGGAAGACATGGCTTGGCAGTTCGGTCTGGACTGTTCCCATGAGGCACAGGGTCAAGACTGATTTGCATATGGCCATGTCTGAACTGGGGTGGCGTGGTGAAGCAAAATAACGATGGATTAAACCCAGATCTGTGACTGGGGGTGAATGTTTGCCATTGTGCAACATTCCGTCCATCATCTTGTGTGTTTTGCAATTCGCCCCAAGTGGGAAGGGTATGCCCAGACGTGGGTCCCGTGCTCACTGCGCCACTGGAGTCAGGCTATCCTGGCTGATGAGGGCTGAATGCCCGAAACCGGTCCTAGGATGCTTGATTCCGGTCCAGGGAAGACATGGCTTGGCAGTTCGGTCTGGACTGTTCCCATGAGGCACAGGGTCAAGACTGATTTGCATATGGCCATGTCTGAACTGGGGTGGCGTGGTGAAGCAAAATAACGATGGATTAAACCCAGATCTGTGACTGGGGGTGAATGTTTGCCATTGTGCAACATTCCGTCCATCATCTTGTGTGTTTTGCAATTCGCCCCAAGTGGGAAGGGTATGCCCAGACGTGGGTCCCGTGCTCACTGCGCCACTGGAGTCAGGCTATCCTGGCTGATGAGGGCTGAATGCCCGAAACCGGTCCTAGGATGCTTGATTCCGGTCCAGGGAAGACATGGCTTGGCAGTTCGGTCTGGACTGTTCCCATGAGGCACAGGGTCAAGACTGATTTGCATATGGCCATGTCTGAACTGGGGTGGCGTGGTGAAGCAAAATAACGATGGATTAAACCCAGATCTGTGACTGGGGGTGAATGTTTGCCATTGTGCAACATTCCGTCCATCATCTTGTGTGTTTTGCAATTCGCCCCAAGTGGGAAGGGTATGCCCAGACGTGGGTCCCGTGCTCACTGCGCCACTGGAGTCAGGCTATCCTGGCTGATGAGGGCTGAATGCCCGAAACCGGTCCTAGGATGCTTGATTCCGGTCCAGGGAAGACATGGCTTGGCAGTTCGGTCTGGACTGTTCCCATGAGGCACAGGGTCAAGACTGATTTGCATATGGCCATGTCTGAACTGGGGTGGCGTGGTGAAGCAAAATAACGATGGATTAAACCCAGATCTGTGACTGGGGGTGAATGTTTGCCATTGTGCAACATTCCGTCCATCATCTTGTGTGTTTTGCAATTCGCCCCAAGTGGGAAGGGTATGCCCAGACGTGGGTCCCGTGCTCACTGCGCCACTGGAGTCAGGCTATCCTGGCTGATGAGGGCTGAATGCCCGAAACCGGTCCTAGGATGCTTGATTCCGGTCCAGGGAAGACATGGCTTGGCAGTTCGGTCTGGACTGTTCCCATGAGGCACAGGGTCAAGACTGATTTGCATATGGCCATGTCTGAACTGGGGTGGCGTGGTGAAGCAAAATAACGATGGATTAAACCCAGATCTGTGACTGGGGGTGAATGTTTGCCATTGTGCAACATTCCGTCCATCATCTTGTGTGTTTTGCAATTCGCCCCAAGTGGGAAGGGTATGCCCAGACGTGGGTCCCGTGCTCACTGCGCCACTGGAGTCAGGCTATCCTGGCTGATGAGGGCTGAATGCCCGAAACCGGTCCTAGGATGCTTGATTCCGGTCCAGGGAAGACATGGCTTGGCAGTTCGGTCTGGACTGTTCCCATGAGGCACAGGGTCAAGACTGATTTGCATATGGCCATGTCTGAACTGGGGTGGCGTGGTGAAGCAAAATAACGATGGATTAAACCCAGATCTGTGACTGGGGGTGAATGTTTGCCATTGTGCAACATTCCGTCCATCATCTTGTGTGTTTTGCAATTCGCCCCAAGTGGGAAGGGTATGCCCAGACGTGGGTCCCGTGCTCACTGCGCCACTGGAGTCAGGCTATCCTGGCTGATGAGGGCTGAATGCCCGAAACCGGTCCTAGGATGCTTGATTCCGGTCCAGGGAAGACATGGCTTGGCAGTTCGGTCTGGACTGTTCCCATGAGGCACAGGGTCAAGACTGATTTGCATATGGCCATGTCTGAACTGGGGTGGCGTGGTGAAGCAAAATAACGATGGATTAAACCCAGATCTGTGACTGGGGGTGAATGTTTGCCATTGTGCAACATTCCGTCCATCATCTTGTGTGTTTTGCAATTCGCCCCAAGTGGGAAGGGTATGCCCAGACGTGGGTCCCGTGCTCACTGCGCCACTGGAGTCAGGCTATCCTGGCTGATGAGGGCTGAATGCCCGAAACCGGTCCTAGGATGCTTGATTCCGGTCCAGGGAAGACATGGCTTGGCAGTTCGGTCTGGACTGTTCCCATGAGGCACAGGGTCAAGACTGATTTGCATATGGCCATGTCTGAACTGGGGTGGCGTGGTGAAGCAAAATAACGATGGATTAAACCCAGATCTGTGACTGGGGGTGAATGTTTGCCATTGTGCAACATTCCGTCCATCATCTTGTGTGTTTTGCAATTCGCCCCAAGTGGGAAGGGTATGCCCAGACGTGGGTCCCGTGCTCACTGCGCCACTGGAGTCAGGCTATCCTGGCTGATGAGGGCTGAATGCCCGAAACCGGTCCTAGGATGCTTGATTCCGGTCCAGGGAAGACATGGCTTGGCAGTTCGGTCTGGACTGTTCCCATGAGGCACAGGGTCAAGACTGATTTGCATATGGCCATGTCTGAACTGGGGTGGCGTGGTGAAGCAAAATAACGATGGATTAAACCCAGATCTGTGACTGGGGGTGAATGTTTGCCATTGTGCAACATTCCGTCCATCATCTTGTGTGTTTTGCAATTCGCCCCAAGTGGGAAGGGTATGCCCAGACGTGGGTCCCGTGCTCACTGCGCCACTGGAGTCAGGCTATCCTGGCTGATGAGGGCTGAATGCCCGAAACCGGTCCTAGGATGCTTGATTCCGGTCCAGGGAAGACATGGCTTGGCAGTTCGGTCTGGACTGTTCCCATGAGGCACAGGGTCAAGACTGATTTGCATATGGCCATGTCTGAACTGGGGTGGCGTGGTGAAGCAAAATAACGATGGATTAAACCCAGATCTGTGACTGGGGGTGAATGTTTGCCATTGTGCAACATTCCGTCCATCATCTTGTGTGTTTTGCAATTCGCCCCAAGTGGGAAGGGTATGCCCAGACGTGGGTCCCGTGCTCACTGCGCCACTGGAGTCAGGCTATCCTGGCTGATGAGGGCTGAATGCCCGAAACCGGTCCTAGGATGCTTGATTCCGGTCCAGGGAAGACATGGCTTGGCAGTTCGGTCTGGACTGTTCCCATGAGGCACAGGGTCAAGACTGATTTGCATATGGCCATGTCTGAACTGGGGTGGCGTGGTGAAGCAAAATAACGATGGATTAAACCCAGATCTGTGACTGGGGGTGAATGTTTGCCATTGTGCAACATTCCGTCCATCATCTTGTGTGTTTTGCAATTCGCCCCAAGTGGGAAGGGTATGCCCAGACGTGGGTCCCGTGCTCACTGCGCCACTGGAGTCAGGCTATCCTGGCTGATGAGGGCTGAATGCCCGAAACCGGTCCTAGGATGCTTGATTCCGGTCCAGGGAAGACATGGCTTGGCAGTTCGGTCTGGACTGTTCCCATGAGGCACAGGGTCAAGACTGATTTGCATATGGCCATGTCTGAACTGGGGTGGCGTGGTGAAGCAAAATAACGATGGATTAAACCCAGATCTGTGACTGGGGGTGAATGTTTGCCATTGTGCAACATTCCGTCCATCATCTTGTGTGTTTTGCAATTCGCCCCAAGTGGGAAGGGTATGCCCAGACGTGGGTCCCGTGCTCACTGCGCCACTGGAGTCAGGCTATCCTGGCTGATGAGGGCTGAATGCCCGAAACCGGTCCTAGGATGCTTGATTCCGGTCCAGGGAAGACATGGCTTGGCAGTTCGGTCTGGACTGTTCCCATGAGGCACAGGGTCAAGACTGATTTGCATATGGCCATGTCTGAACTGGGGTGGCGTGGTGAAGCAAAATAACGATGGATTAAACCCAGATCTGTGACTGGGGGTGAATGTTTGCCATTGTGCAACATTCCGTCCATCATCTTGTGTGTTTTGCAATTCGCCCCAAGTGGGAAGGGTATGCCCAGACGTGGGTCCCGTGCTCACTGCGCCACTGGAGTCAGGCTATCCTGGCTGATGAGGGCTGAATGCCCGAAACCGGTCCTAGGATGCTTGATTCCGGTCCAGGGAAGACATGGCTTGGCAGTTCGGTCTGGACTGTTCCCATGAGGCACAGGGTCAAGACT
Source organism: Calotriton arnoldi (assembly GCA_963921515.1). Classification (NCBI taxonomy): domain Eukaryota; kingdom Metazoa; phylum Chordata; class Amphibia; order Caudata; family Salamandridae; genus Calotriton; species Calotriton arnoldi. The sequence continues at coordinate 13,136 of CAWUFW010017563.1, forward strand.
GATTTGCATATGGCCATGTCTGAACTGGGGTGGCGTGGTGAAGCAAAATAACGATGGATTAAACCCAGATCTGTGACTGGGGGTGAATGTTTGCCATTGTGCAACATTCCGTCCATCATCTTGTGTGTTTTGCAATTCGCCCCAAGTGGGAAGGGTATGCCCAGACGTGGGTCCCGTGCTCACTGCGCCACTGGAGTCAGGCTATCCTGGCTGATGAGGGCTGAATGCCCGAAACCGGTCCTAGGATGCTTGATTCCGGTCCAGGGAAGACATGGCTTGGCAGTTCGGTCTGGACTGTTCCCATGAGGCACAGGGTCAAGACTGATTTGCATATGGCCATGTCTGAACTGGGGTGGCGTGGTGAAGCAAAATAACGATGGATTAAACCCAGATCTGTGACTGGGGGTGAATGTTTGCCATTGTGCAACATTCCGTCCATCATCTTGTGTGTTTTGCAATTCGCCCCAAGTGGGAAGGGTATGCCCAGACGTGGGTCCCGTGCTCACTGCGCCACTGGAGTCAGGCTATCCTGGCTGATGAGGGCTGAATGCCCGAAACCGGTCCTAGGATGCTTGATTCCGGTCCAGGGAAGACATGGCTTGGCAGTTCGGTCTGGACTGTTCCCATGAGGCACAGGGTCAAGACTGATTTGCATATGGCCATGTCTGAACTGGGGTGGCGTGGTGAAGCAAAATAACGATGGATTAAACCCAGATCTGTGACTGGGGGTGAATGTTTGCCATTGTGCAACATTCCGTCCATCATCTTGTGTGTTTTGCAATTCGCCCCAAGTGGGAAGGGTATGCCCAGACGTGGGTCCCGTGCTCACTGCGCCACTGGAGTCAGGCTATCCTGGCTGATGAGGGCTGAATGCCCGAAACCGGTCCTAGGATGCTTGATTCCGGTCCAGGGAAGACATGGCTTGGCAGTTCGGTCTGGACTGTTCCCATGAGGCACAGGGTCAAGACTGATTTGCATATGGCCATGTCTGAACTGGGGTGGCGTGGTGAAGCAAAATAACGATGGATTAAACCCAGATCTGTGACTGGGGGTGAATGTTTGCCATTGTGCAACATTCCGTCCATCATCTTGTGTGTTTTGCAATTCGCCCCAAGTGGGAAGGGTATGCCCAGACGTGGGTCCCGTGCTCACTGCGCCACTGGAGTCAGGCTATCCTGGCTGATGAGGGCTGAATGCCCGAAACCGGTCCTAGGATGCTTGATTCCGGTCCAGGGAAGACATGGCTTGGCAGTTCGGTCTGGACTGTTCCCATGAGGCACAGGGTCAAGACTGATTTGCATATGGCCATGTCTGAACTGGGGTGGCGTGGTGAAGCAAAATAACGATGGATTAAACCCAGATCTGTGACTGGGGGTGAATGTTTGCCATTGTGCAACATTCCGTCCATCATCTTGTGTGTTTTGCAATTCGCCCCAAGTGGGAAGGGTATGCCCAGACGTGGGTCCCGTGCTCACTGCGCCACTGGAGTCAGGCTATCCTGGCTGATGAGGGCTGAATGCCCGAAACCGGTCCTAGGATGCTTGATTCCGGTCCAGGGAAGACATGGCTTGGCAGTTCGGTCTGGACTGTTCCCATGAGGCACAGGGTCAAGACTGATTTGCATATGGCCATGTCTGAACTGGGGTGGCGTGGTGAAGCAAAATAACGATGGATTAAACCCAGATCTGTGACTGGGGGTGAATGTTTGCCATTGTGCAACATTCCGTCCATCATCTTGTGTGTTTTGCAATTCGCCCCAAGTGGGAAGGGTATGCCCAGACGTGGGTCCCGTGCTCACTGCGCCACTGGAGTCAGGCTATCCTGGCTGATGAGGGCTGAATGCCCGAAACCGGTCCTAGGATGCTTGATTCCGGTCCAGGGAAGACATGGCTTGGCAGTTCGGTCTGGACTGTTCCCATGAGGCACAGGGTCAAGACTGATTTGCATATGGCCATGTCTGAACTGGGGTGGCGTGGTGAAGCAAAATAACGATGGATTAAACCCAGATCTGTGACTGGGGGTGAATGTTTGCCATTGTGCAACATTCCGTCCATCATCTTGTGTGTTTTGCAATTCGCCCCAAGTGGGAAGGGTATGCCCAGACGTGGGTCCCGTGCTCACTGCGCCACTGGAGTCAGGCTATCCTGGCTGATGAGGGCTGAATGCCCGAAACCGGTCCTAGGATGCTTGATTCCGGTCCAGGGAAGACATGGCTTGGCAGTTCGGTCTGGACTGTTCCCATGAGGCACAGGGTCAAGACTGATTTGCATATGGCCATGTCTGAACTGGGGTGGCGTGGTGAAGCAAAATAACGATGGATTAAACCCAGATCTGTGACTGGGGGTGAATGTTTGCCATTGTGCAACATTCCGTCCATCATCTTGTGTGTTTTGCAATTCGCCCCAAGTGGGAAGGGTATGCCCAGACGTGGGTCCCGTGCTCACTGCGCCACTGGAGTCAGGCTATCCTGGCTGATGAGGGCTGAATGCCCGAAACCGGTCCTAGGATGCTTGATTCCGGTCCAGGGAAGACATGGCTTGGCAGTTCGGTCTGGACTGTTCCCATGAGGCACAGGGTCAAGACTGATTTGCATATGGCCATGTCTGAACTGGGGTGGCGTGGTGAAGCAAAATAACGATGGATTAAACCCAGATCTGTGACTGGGGGTGAATGTTTGCCATTGTGCAACATTCCGTCCATCATCTTGTGTGTTTTGCAATTCGCCCCAAGTGGGAAGGGTATGCCCAGACGTGGGTCCCGTGCTCACTGCGCCACTGGAGTCAGGCTATCCTGGCTGATGAGGGCTGAATGCCCGAAACCGGTCCTAGGATGCTTGATTCCGGTCCAGGGAAGACATGGCTTGGCAGTTCGGTCTGGACTGTTCCCATGAGGCACAGGGTCAAGACTGATTTGCATATGGCCATGTCTGAACTGGGGTGGCGTGGTGAAGCAAAATAACGATGGATTAAACCCAGATCTGTGACTGGGGGTGAATGTTTGCCATTGTGCAACATTCCGTCCATCATCTTGTGTGTTTTGCAATTCGCCCCAAGTGGGAAGGGTATGCCCAGACGTGGGTCCCGTGCTCACTGCGCCACTGGAGTCAGGCTATCCTGGCTGATGAGGGCTGAATGCCCGAAACCGGTCCTAGGATGCTTGATTCCGGTCCAGGGAAGACATGGCTTGGCAGTTCGGTCTGGACTGTTCCCATGAGGCACAGGGTCAAGACTGATTTGCATATGGCCATGTCTGAACTGGGGTGGCGTGGTGAAGCAAAATAACGATGGATTAAACCCAGATCTGTGACTGGGGGTGAATGTTTGCCATTGTGCAACATTCCGTCCATCATCTTGTGTGTTTTGCAATTCGCCCCAAGTGGGAAGGGTATGCCCAGACGTGGGTCCCGTGCTCACTGCGCCACTGGAGTCAGGCTATCCTGGCTGATGAGGGCTGAATGCCCGAAACCGGTCCTAGGATGCTTGATTCCGGTCCAGGGAAGACATGGCTTGGCAGTTCGGTCTGGACTGTTCCCATGAGGCACAGGGTCAAGACTGATTTGCATATGGCCATGTCTGAACTGGGGTGGCGTGGTGAAGCAAAATAACGATGGATTAAACCCAGATCTGTGACTGGGGGTGAATGTTTGCCATTGTGCAACATTCCGTCCATCATCTTGTGTGTTTTGCAATTCGCCCCAAGTGGGAAGGGTATGCCCAGACGTGGGTCCCGTGCTCACTGCGCCACTGGAGTCAGGCTATCCTGGCTGATGAGGGCTGAATGCCCGAAACCGGTCCTAGGATGCTTGATTCCGGTCCAGGGAAGACATGGCTTGGCAGTTCGGTCTGGACTGTTCCCATGAGGCACAGGGTCAAGACTGATTTGCATATGGCCATGTCTGAACTGGGGTGGCGTGGTGAAGCAAAATAACGATGGATTAAACCCAGATCTGTGACTGGGGGTGAATGTTTGCCATTGTGCAACATTCCGTCCATCATCTTGTGTGTTTTGCAATTCGCCCCAAGTGGGAAGGGTATGCCCAGACGTGGGTCCCGTGCTCACTGCGCCACTGGAGTCAGGCTATCCTGGCTGATGAGGGCTGAATGCCCGAAACCGGTCCTAGGATGCTTGATTCCGGTCCAGGGAAGACATGGCTTGGCAGTTCGGTCTGGACTGTTCCCATGAGGCACAGGGTCAAGACTGATTTGCATATGGCCATGTCTGAACTGGGGTGGCGTGGTGAAGCAAAATAACGATGGATTAAACCCAGATCTGTGACTGGGGGTGAATGTTTGCCATTGTGCAACATTCCGTCCATCATCTTGTGTGTTTTGCAATTCGCCCCAAGTGGGAAGGGTATGCCCAGACGTGGGTCCCGTGCTCACTGCGCCACTGGAGTCAGGCTATCCTGGCTGATGAGGGCTGAATGCCCGAAACCGGTCCTAGGATGCTTGATTCCGGTCCAGGGAAGACATGGCTTGGCAGTTCGGTCTGGACTGTTCCCATGAGGCACAGGGTCAAGACTGATTTGCATATGGCCATGTCTGAACTGGGGTGGCGTGGTGAAGCAAAATAACGATGGATTAAACCCAGATCTGTGACTGGGGGTGAATGTTTGCCATTGTGCAACATTCCGTCCATCATCTTGTGTGTTTTGCAATTCGCCCCAAGTGGGAAGGGTATGCCCAGACGTGGGTCCCGTGCTCACTGCGCCACTGGAGTCAGGCTATCCTGGCTGATGAGGGCTGAATGCCCGAAACCGGTCCTAGGATGCTTGATTCCGGTCCAGGGAAGACATGGCTTGGCAGTTCGGTCTGGACTGTTCCCATGAGGCACAGGGTCAAGACTGATTTGCATATGGCCATGTCTGAACTGGGGTGGCGTGGTGAAGCAAAATAACGATGGATTAAACCCAGATCTGTGACTGGGGGTGAATGTTTGCCATTGTGCAACATTCCGTCCATCATCTTGTGTGTTTTGCAATTCGCCCCAAGTGGGAAGGGTATGCCCAGACGTGGGTCCCGTGCTCACTGCGCCACTGGAGTCAGGCTATCCTGGCTGATGAGGGCTGAATGCCCGAAACCGGTCCTAGGATGCTTGATTCCGGTCCAGGGAAGACATGGCTTGGCAGTTCGGTCTGGACTGTTCCCATGAGGCACAGGGTCAAGACTGATTTGCATATGGCCATGTCTGAACTGGGGTGGCGTGGTGAAGCAAAATAACGATGGATTAAACCCAGATCTGTGACTGGGGGTGAATGTTTGCCATTGTGCAACATTCCGTCCATCATCTTGTGTGTTTTGCAATTCGCCCCAAGTGGGAAGGGTATGCCCAGACGTGGGTCCCGTGCTCACTGCGCCACTGGAGTCAGGCTATCCTGGCTGATGAGGGCTGAATGCCCGAAACCGGTCCTAGGATGCTTGATTCCGGTCCAGGGAAGACATGGCTTGGCAGTTCGGTCTGGACTGTTCCCATGAGGCACAGGGTCAAGACTGATTTGCATATGGCCATGTCTGAACTGGGGTGGCGTGGTGAAGCAAAATAACGATGGATTAAACCCAGATCTGTGACTGGGGGTGAATGTTTGCCATTGTGCAACATTCCGTCCATCATCTTGTGTGTTTTGCAATTCGCCCCAAGTGGGAAGGGTATGCCCAGACGTGGGTCCCGTGCTCACTGCGCCACTGGAGTCAGGCTATCCTGGCTGATGAGGGCTGAATGCCCGAAACCGGTCCTAGGATGCTTGATTCCGGTCCAGGGAAGACATGGCTTGGCAGTTCGGTCTGGACTGTTCCCATGAGGCACAGGGTCAAGACTGATTTGCATATGGCCATGTCTGAACTGGGGTGGCGTGGTGAAGCAAAATAACGATGGATTAAACCCAGATCTGTGACTGGGGGTGAATGTTTGCCATTGTGCAACATTCCGTCCATCATCTTGTGTGTTTTGCAATTCGCCCCAAGTGGGAAGGGTATGCCCAGACGTGGGTCCCGTGCTCACTGCGCCACTGGAGTCAGGCTATCCTGGCTGATGAGGGCTGAATGCCCGAAACCGGTCCTAGGATGCTTGATTCCGGTCCAGGGAAGACATGGCTTGGCAGTTCGGTCTGGACTGTTCCCATGAGGCACAGGGTCAAGACTGATTTGCATATGGCCATGTCTGAACTGGGGTGGCGTGGTGAAGCAAAATAACGATGGATTAAACCCAGATCTGTGACTGGGGGTGAATGTTTGCCATTGTGCAACATTCCGTCCATCATCTTGTGTGTTTTGCAATTCGCCCCAAGTGGGAAGGGTATGCCCAGACGTGGGTCCCGTGCTCACTGCGCCACTGGAGTCAGGCTATCCTGGCTGATGAGGGCTGAATGCCCGAAACCGGTCCTAGGATGCTTGATTCCGGTCCAGGGAAGACATGGCTTGGCAGTTCGGTCTGGACTGTTCCCATGAGGCACAGGGTCAAGACTGATTTGCATATGGCCATGTCTGAACTGGGGTGGCGTGGTGAAGCAAAATAACGATGGATTAAACCCAGATCTGTGACTGGGGGTGAATGTTTGCCATTGTGCAACATTCCGTCCATCATCTTGTGTGTTTTGCAATTCGCCCCAAGTGGGAAGGGTATGCCCAGACGTGGGTCCCGTGCTCACTGCGCCACTGGAGTCAGGCTATCCTGGCTGATGAGGGCTGAATGCCCGAAACCGGTCCTAGGATGCTTGATTCCGGTCCAGGGAAGACATGGCTTGGCAGTTCGGTCTGGACTGTTCCCATGAGGCACAGGGTCAAGACTGATTTGCATATGGCCATGTCTGAACTGGGGTGGCGTGGTGAAGCAAAATAACGATGGATTAAACCCAGATCTGTGACTGGGGGTGAATGTTTGCCATTGTGCAACATTCCGTCCATCATCTTGTGTGTTTTGCAATTCGCCCCAAGTGGGAAGGGTATGCCCAGACGTGGGTCCCGTGCTCACTGCGCCACTGGAGTCAGGCTATCCTGGCTGATGAGGGCTGAATGCCCGAAACCGGTCCTAGGATGCTTGATTCCGGTCCAGGGAAGACATGGCTTGGCAGTTCGGTCTGGACTGTTCCCATGAGGCACAGGGTCAAGACTGATTTGCATATGGCCATGTCTGAACTGGGGTGGCGTGGTGAAGCAAAATAACGATGGATTAAACCCAGATCTGTGACTGGGGGTGAATGTTTGCCATTGTGCAACATTCCGTCCATCATCTTGTGTGTTTTGCAATTCGCCCCAAGTGGGAAGGGTATGCCCAGACGTGGGTCCCGTGCTCACTGCGCCACTGGAGTCAGGCTATCCTGGCTGATGAGGGCTGAATGCCCGAAACCGGTCCTAGGATGCTTGATTCCGGTCCAGGGAAGACATGGCTTGGCAGTTCGGTCTGGACTGTTCCCATGAGGCACAGGGTCAAGACTGATTTGCATATGGCCATGTCTGAACTGGGGTGGCGTGGTGAAGCAAAATAACGATGGATTAAACCCAGATCTGTGACTGGGGGTGAATGTTTGCCATTGTGCAACATTCCGTCCATCATCTTGTGTGTTTTGCAATTCGCCCCAAGTGGGAAGGGTATGCCCAGACGTGGGTCCCGTGCTCACTGCGCCACTGGAGTCAGGCTATCCTGGCTGATGAGGGCTGAATGCCCGAAACCGGTCCTAGGATGCTTGATTCCGGTCCAGGGAAGACATGGCTTGGCAGTTCGGTCTGGACTGTTCCCATGAGGCACAGGGTCAAGACTGATTTGCATATGGCCATGTCTGAACTGGGGTGGCGTGGTGAAGCAAAATAACGATGGATTAAACCCAGATCTGTGACTGGGGGTGAATGTTTGCCATTGTGCAACATTCCGTCCATCATCTTGTGTGTTTTGCAATTCGCCCCAAGTGGGAAGGGTATGCCCAGACGTGGGTCCCGTGCTCACTGCGCCACTGGAGTCAGGCTATCCTGGCTGATGAGGGCTGAATGCCCGAAACCGGTCCTAGGATGCTTGATTCCGGTCCAGGGAAGACATGGCTTGGCAGTTCGGTCTGGACTGTTCCCATGAGGCACAGGGTCAAGACTGATTTGCATATGGCCATGTCTGAACTGGGGTGGCGTGGTGAAGCAAAATAACGATGGATTAAACCCAGATCTGTGACTGGGGGTGAATGTTTGCCATTGTGCAACATTCCGTCCATCATCTTGTGTGTTTTGCAATTCGCCCCAAGTGGGAAGGGTATGCCCAGACGTGGGTCCCGTGCTCACTGCGCCACTGGAGTCAGGCTATCCTGGCTGATGAGGGCTGAATGCCCGAAACCGGTCCTAGGATGCTTGATTCCGGTCCAGGGAAGACATGGCTTGGCAGTTCGGTCTGGACTGTTCCCATGAGGCACAGGGTCAAGACTGATTTGCATATGGCCATGTCTGAACTGGGGTGGCGTGGTGAAGCAAAATAACGATGGATTAAACCCAGATCTGTGACTGGGGGTGAATGTTTGCCATTGTGCAACATTCCGTCCATCATCTTGTGTGTTTTGCAATTCGCCCCAAGTGGGAAGGGTATGCCCAGACGTGGGTCCCGTGCTCACTGCGCCACTGGAGTCAGGCTATCCTGGCTGATGAGGGCTGAATGCCCGAAACCGGTCCTAGGATGCTTGATTCCGGTCCAGGGAAGACATGGCTTGGCAGTTCGGTCTGGACTGTTCCCATGAGGCACAGGGTCAAGACTGATTTGCATATGGCCATGTCTGAACTGGGGTGGCGTGGTGAAGCAAAATAACGATGGATTAAACCCAGATCTGTGACTGGGGGTGAATGTTTGCCATTGTGCAACATTCCGTCCATCATCTTGTGTGTTTTGCAATTCGCCCCAAGTGGGAAGGGTATGCCCAGACGTGGGTCCCGTGCTCACTGCGCCACTGGAGTCAGGCTATCCTGGCTGATGAGGGCTGAATGCCCGAAACCGGTCCTAGGATGCTTGATTCCGGTCCAGGGAAGACATGGCTTGGCAGTTCGGTCTGGACTGTTCCCATGAGGCACAGGGTCAAGACTGATTTGCATATGGCCATGTCTGAACTGGGGTGGCGTGGTGAAGCAAAATAACGATGGATTAAACCCAGATCTGTGACTGGGGGTGAATGTTTGCCATTGTGCAACATTCCGTCCATCATCTTGTGTGTTTTGCAATTCGCCCCAAGTGGGAAGGGTATGCCCAGACGTGGGTCCCGTGCTCACTGCGCCACTGGAGTCAGGCTATCCTGGCTGATGAGGGCTGAATGCCCGAAACCGGTCCTAGGATGCTTGATTCCGGTCCAGGGAAGACATGGCTTGGCAGTTCGGTCTGGACTGTTCCCATGAGGCACAGGGTCAAGACTGATTTGCATATGGCCATGTCTGAACTGGGGTGGCGTGGTGAAGCAAAATAACGATGGATTAAACCCAGATCTGTGACTGGGGGTGAATGTTTGCCATTGTGCAACATTCCGTCCATCATCTTGTGTGTTTTGCAATTCGCCCCAAGTGGGAAGGGTATGCCCAGACGTGGGTCCCGTGCTCACTGCGCCACTGGAGTCAGGCTATCCTGGCTGATGAGGGCTGAATGCCCGAAACCGGTCCTAGGATGCTTGATTCCGGTCCAGGGAAGACATGGCTTGGCAGTTCGGTCTGGACTGTTCCCATGAGGCACAGGGTCAAGACTGATTTGCATATGGCCATGTCTGAACTGGGGTGGCGTGGTGAAGCAAAATAACGATGGATTAAACCCAGATCTGTGACTGGGGGTGAATGTTTGCCATTGTGCAACATTCCGTCCATCATCTTGTGTGTTTTGCAATTCGCCCCAAGTGGGAAGGGTATGCCCAGACGTGGGTCCCGTGCTCACTGCGCCACTGGAGTCAGGCTATCCTGGCTGATGAGGGCTGAATGCCCGAAACCGGTCCTAGGATGCTTGATTCCGGTCCAGGGAAGACATGGCTTGGCAGTTCGGTCTGGACTGTTCCCATGAGGCACAGGGTCAAGACTGATTTGCATATGGCCATGTCTGAACTGGGGTGGCGTGGTGAAGCAAAATAACGATGGATTAAACCCAGATCTGTGACTGGGGGTGAATGTTTGCCATTGTGCAACATTCCGTCCATCATCTTGTGTGTTTTGCAATTCGCCCCAAGTGGGAAGGGTATGCCCAGACGTGGGTCCCGTGCTCACTGCGCCACTGGAGTCAGGCTATCCTGGCTGATGAGGGCTGAATGCCCGAAACCGGTCCTAGGATGCTTGATTCCGGTCCAGGGAAGACATGGCTTGGCAGTTCGGTCTGGACTGTTCCCATGAGGCACAGGGTCAAGACTGATTTGCATATGGCCATGTCTGAACTGGGGTGGCGTGGTGAAGCAAAATAACGATGGATTAAACCCAGATCTGTGACTGGGGGTGAATGTTTGCCATTGTGCAACATTCCGTCCATCATCTTGTGTGTTTTGCAATTCGCCCCAAGTGGGAAGGGTATGCCCAGACGTGGGTCCCGTGCTCACTGCGCCACTGGAGTCAGGCTATCCTGGCTGATGAGGGCTGAATGCCCGAAACCGGTCCTAGGATGCTTGATTCCGGTCCAGGGAAGACATGGCTTGGCAGTTCGGTCTGGACTGTTCCCATGAGGCACAGGGTCAAGACTGATTTGCATATGGCCATGTCTGAACTGGGGTGGCGTGGTGAAGCAAAATAACGATGGATTAAACCCAGATCTGTGACTGGGGGTGAATGTTTGCCATTGTGCAACATTCCGTCCATCATCTTGTGTGTTTTGCAATTCGCCCCAAGTGGGAAGGGTATGCCCAGACGTGGGTCCCGTGCTCACTGCGCCACTGGAGTCAGGCTATCCTGGCTGATGAGGGCTGAATGCCCGAAACCGGTCCTAGGATGCTTGATTCCGGTCCAGGGAAGACATGGCTTGGCAGTTCGGTCTGGACTGTTCCCATGAGGCACAGGGTCAAGACTGATTTGCATATGGCCATGTCTGAACTGGGGTGGCGTGGTGAAGCAAAATAACGATGGATTAAACCCAGATCTGTGACTGGGGGTGAATGTTTGCCATTGTGCAACATTCCGTCCATCATCTTGTGTGTTTTGCAATTCGCCCCAAGTGGGAAGGGTATGCCCAGACGTGGGTCCCGTGCTCACTGCGCCACTGGAGTCAGGCTATCCTGGCTGATGAGGGCTGAATGCCTGAAACCGGTCCTAGGATGCTTGATTCCGGTCCAGGGAAGACATGGCTTGGCAGTTCGGTCTGGACTGTTCCCATGAGGCACAGGGTCAAGACTGATTTGCATATGGCCATGTCTGAACTGGGGTGGCGTGGTGAAGCAAAATAACGATGGATTAAACCCAGATCTGTGACTGGGGGTGAATGTTTGCCATTGTGCAACATTCCGTCCATCATCTTGTGTGTTTTGCAATTCGCCCCAAGTGGGAAGGGTATGCCCAGACGTGGGTCCCGTGCTCACTGCGCCACTGGAGTCAGGCTATCCTGGCTGATGAGGGCTGAATGCCCGAAACCGGTCCTAGGATGCTTGATTCCGGTCCAGGGAAGACATGGCTTGGCAGTTCGGTCTGGACTGTTCCCATGAGGCACAGGGTCAAGACTGATTTGCATATGGCCATGTCTGAACTGGGGTGGCGTGGTGAAGCAAAATAACGATGGATTAAACCCAGATCTGTGACTGGGGGTGAATGTTTGCCATTGTGCAACATTCCGTCCATCATCTTGTGTGTTTTGCAATTCGCCCCAAGTGGGAAGGGTATGCCCAGACGTGGGTCCCGTGCTCACTGCGCCACTGGAGTCAGGCTATCCTGGCTGATGAGGGCTGAATGCCCGAAACCGGTCCTAGGATGCTTGATTCCGGTCCAGGGAAGACATGGCTTGGCAGTTCGGTCTGGACTGTTCCCATGAGGCACAGGGTCAAGACTGATTTGCATATGGCCATGTCTGAACTGGGGTGGCGTGGTGAAGCAAAATAACGATGGATTAAACCCAGATCTGTGACTGGGGGTGAATGTTTGCCATTGTGCAACATTCCGTCCATCATCTTGTGTGTTTTGTAATTCGCCCCAAGTGGGAAGGGTATGCCCAGACGTGGGTCCCGTGCTCACTGCGCCACTGGAGTCAGGCTATCCTGGCTGATGAGGGCTGAATGCCCGAAACCGGTCCTAGGATGCTTGATTCCGGTCCAGGGAAGACATGGCTTGGCAGTTCGGTCTGGACTGTTCCCATGAGGCACAGGGTCAAGACTGATTTGCATATGGCCATGTCTGAACTGGGGTGGCGTGGTGAAGCAAAATAACGATGGATTAAACCCAGATCTGTGACTGGGGGTGAATGTTTGCCATTGTGCAACATTCCGTCCATCATCTTGTGTGTTTTGCAATTCGCCCCAAGTGGGAAGGGTATGCCCAGACGTGGGTCCCGTGCTCACTGCGCCACTGGAGTCAGGCTATCCTGGCTGATGAGGGCTGAATGCCCGAAACCGGTCCTAGGATGCTTGATTCCGGTCCAGGGAAGACATGGCTTGGCAGTTCGGTCTGGACTGTTCCCATGAGGCACAGGGTCAAGACTGATTTGCATATGGCCATGTCTGAACTGGGGTGGCGTGGTGAAGCAAAATAACGATGGATTAAACCCAGATCTGTGACTGGGGGTGAATGTTTGCCATTGTGCAACATTCCGTCCATCATCTTGTGTGTTTTGATTCTACTTTATAACACTCAAATGATTGGGTTTGCTATTTTTGTTCTGCTCTCTATAACCTTATGCTTCCATGAAGGTACAGCAACTTTATAGACACAGCACCTGTCACACAAATTCTACATTGCACTTTAAAGACATGAATGTGTTATACCATATTGTGTGTATTTTTATAGTACGCTATCACCTGTGAGGGTATTCTAGCACTTTGTGGGTGTGTGAGGCCAGTCTTGTGAGGCTTATTTGAAAAGCCAGGTCTTCAGCTTCTAGCGGAATTCAAAAAAGAGATGAGGAGGCTCTGATGTGGTGTGGAAGGTCATTCCATGCTTTAGGAGCGATGTGGAAGGCACAACCTCCTGATTTGCTTTGGCGGTCTAGCTTCACGATCTTCTATCAGGCAGGGAAGGCTGTGGTGATGTCTGGTGTTGATGCTGTGGTCAACCATGTTTCGGTGAGGAAAATGTCTGTGGAGGCAGTGGTGTCCAGTAGGTCCCAGATGTCTCTAGCATGTTTGCTGAGGTACCAGAGGTTGGGGAGCAAGCATGATAATGAGCAGCAGGGCTTGTGTTGGTGTTGGTTCATGTGTGCTTGAGCATGTGGGGTGTTGGGGGCTGTTGGTGTGGTTGTAGTGGGTGTTGGAGGCGTGGCTGTCATGATGCAGGTGCAGCGACAGGAGGTTCAAGTGAAGGCTCCTTCAGCGTTGCATAGTGTGGCAGCAGCATGGCGAGCTGCGGCTAAGGTTGAGAGAGTGGAGGAACGCAGCAGGGTTGTGGTGGGTAGGACCAGGGTTCCTGGTTCTGGACACGGTCCATACATGGACAGGCACAGATGGGCTTGTCTTGGACATGCTTTTGGCGCGCCAGCGGTTTGCCTGCTGCACGCATCCGCGGTGCGTTCATGCTCCGGCTGCCATTAAGTAGGTCCAGGGAGGGATGCAGAACCTAGGGGCAGTGGTCAGGGCTGAGAGGGGTGCGGTAGGCAGAAAAGGGCGAGCAGCGAGGAACAGGTAAGGAGCAGCGGAGAGGAGGGGGTGAGCAGAAATGGGAGGAGAGGGAATAGAGGCAGGAGAGAGCAGGCAAACAAGAAAAAAGACAGTAAAAACACAGGCACAGTTAGAGAAAAAGCAGCAAGATTAAAAGGTCACATCAAGAGAAAAAGGCAATAAAAACACGGCCACAAATGGAGAAATGGGTGAGAACAGTGAAAAAGCAGTGAAAACATGGACACAAACAAAAAAACCAGTAAGAACAGCGAAAGACAAGACTTTAACATAGGCAAAAAAGGAGCTAAAGACTGTCAGAATAACTAGGGAAAAAGTAGTAAAACACAGGCACAATTAGAGAAGAGGCAGTAAGAACAGTGAGAGGAAAGTAGTAAAAACACAAGTACAAATGCAGAAACAGGTTGAGATCAACAAGAGAAAAAGCAGTAAAAATACATGCACAATGAGAGGCAGAGAGCGGAGTGGAAGACAGTGGTGGGACAATGGCACAAAAGAGATGCAGTGGTAAAGACAGAGGGCAAGAAAAGACAACTGTAGTGAGGGAGAGAAAGAGAGAGAGAGAGAGGCCTTGAAGCGCTAGAGCGGTGGAAGCCTTGAAGCACTGGAGCCGGGTCTGAAAGGGCCTTAACCAGACAGAAACCTAGTCCCTGGTAAGTTGAGAGGCTAGGTCTGTACACCTGCTTGTGCACATAACATAACATGAATCTAAAGCACTTTGCACACTGAATGCCTTTAAAGAAAGCTGTCAAAAGAACTGTAAGGTCTATAGAGCCTTTCACAGACAGCACCTCTCACACTACATCAATAAATTGGCTTTTACACAAATGTTCCCAACAGCCCTCTGCACATCCACTGCTTCAATGAGCAGACATAGCACCATTATCTCGGAATTTATACAGCACCTTACAGACAGCCCTTCAAAACCATATCTAAAATACCTTACAAACAATACCTTTCACACAAATTGTATAAAGCATTTTAAAGAAACCGCAGTTTTTAAACTGCTATCAAAGTACCTTTCAGAAATTGAATGTTCACATACACTGACCGAAATCATACCTTTTTTATAAAATGTGTGAAGCACTTTACATGCAAGGTGATGGCTCTGAGGCCTTCCACGTACACCACAGCTCCAGAACAGTTTGTGTGCGTCTAAGCCATCCCTCTTACTTGGCAGCTCTCTACCTCTTGAAACATGGAGGCATTGCAATGCTTGCAAGTGTGGACAAAAGGGCTCACAGGGCAGGGCACCATTCCTGGAGAGGGACAGACCAGGCGGCCCCTGCACCAGGGCCCAGAAGCAGGTAACACAGACAGTAGGCGCTGGCACCTGCTTTATGCTCTCTTGCTTAGCTCCAACCTCCTTCTCTCATTAGCTGGCTGACTTAAAGGTCAGCCAATGAGAAAAGGAGAAGGTGTCTAAAAGCCTCAGATTAGGACACACCATGGCATAGGGCGAGCCCAATTGCGAGCCCTGAGCAAGGGAAACTTTGCAGCTTTTGCTAGTGCCTCCCTGTCCTCACTGGTGCCTAATAAATACACATTGGACATGTGTGAATGGTGCAAATTCGAATTTGCCCACTCTTGCATGTCCATTGTGTATCTGAACACTAATTTGCTCCAAACTTAGTGTTTATTCTGGCAGTAAGACTGCAGCAGACCCGCTTGCCAATCTCCTACATGATAGGTGAGGCTCTGCCCCAAATGCCCTTACGGAGGAGCCCCCCTGCTGGGGGACCTCTATTATGGCCTGGATTGACCCAGTTTCGAAATGCCTGCCTGTTTCTGACCTCGAGGCTCCTTGCCACTTAACAACAGCACCAGGTGTCCAACACTCCCCAAAGAAATCCTTCTCTCACACCAGGTTCACTCAAATAGACAATCTTTCTGTGTTATAGTTGGAGGCAGGGCGTGCCTACAAGAGTCTGGAGCCACTCAGGTTGGAGGTAAGTTCTTTATTTCATGTTATGCTCATAGGTTACAGCCACAGCAGGTAGGTCTTGCCAGGGCTCCATCCTCCCTTTAATTGTGTCTGTCTTCTAGGTCAACTCCACATCACCCACCATCATTCTACTACATTGTTCACACTCAGCATTTCAGTCACAAGCTCACACACACCTCCCTTTCTTAAATCAAAGATCCAAAGAGTAATTCCCTTGCGCCAACGGCCCAAGGACAAATATTCACACTCACTCCATCTCCAACAAGTCTAGGTTACACATTCACCGAAAAACCTGTTAAACTCTACAACACCCTCACAGACTCTCATGGACAACAAATACTCCATCTTCATACCTCATCAAACGAGAAACAGAGACAACTGGTTGTGATTAACATTGCACAAAGGCTCGAGACCTGCAAGTTTTGCAACCTGCTCGGACATGAGGCCCAACCACCACACGTATGCACATTCACAATGATGCCATTCAAAATGTATGCATGCAGAACACATAGTCACAAATGCCCAGTCATGTGACAGGCAGGGCATAGAACCCACAAGCTTCCTTCGACAAAGGGTTTCCGGTCATCTCTATGTCGATGCATTCAAAGGCACAAACAAAGCAAAAATGGAAAGTTTAACCATACATCACCTAAACTCAAAACTCCCTTTACCAGATTCCAACACAAAACCTGTCATCACAAAGAAACTCATACACAATGACTATGGAGGTGACACAGTCACAACAAACTCTAATACCTTCTCCATTGTAATATCCTATTTCTCCTATCCTTTGCCTTCTTTTTCTCTTTTCTCTCTCCCTGCCTCTTGCCCTTTAGTTCTCTCCATTCCTTCCCTGCCGCTTTCCCTTCTAGAATCTGTTTCCGTTTGAATGCTGACATTCGATGCTTGACCTCCGAGCAGAGCTGTTCCTCCTGCTGTGGGTCCTGTTACATTTGTATTCTTTCTGCTTGATACAAATAAATTCCTTGAACAGGAAACGTCACCGACTGCAGTCTCTTCACTCCCCTACAATTTTGGTACCAGGAGTGGGGTGAAGAAAAAAAAAACCTCCTTCGTTAATGCAATGATTTTATTCACCGTGCGGTGCCCCTTTTCACAACAAAGCTGCTACGAGGCTACCGGATACTCCCCACAGGACCCACAAGCCACCAGGTGTGTTTTTTGTCCTATTACTTATTTCTTCGGTTTCGGCCCGCTTACAAGGCCCCAACCGTTTTCTGGTCGCGAGCGCTTACCTCCACGCCCTTCGCTCGTGCCTCCTCGCGCTCTCCATGCGCATGACTTTCTGACGCTTTGTTGGTTGCCACAGCAACTTCTTGCTGCCTTTGTTGTTTCTATAGCAACGCTGCAGCATTTCCTCTCAGCTCCTTGCCGGGCCCTCTACGCTGCGTCGACTACAAGCTATTGTGACGTCAGACAGCTTTCTCCTCTCCAGGCTCGGCTGTGGGAGCTCCGCTCCAGCCGCGCCATCAGCTTTTCACTTAGGCCATTAACCTCTGCTTTGGGAGCTCCGCTCCAGCCGCACCTTCTGCTATTTATTTCAGGCCATTAACCTCAGTTGTGGGAGCTCTGCTCCAACCGTACCCTCTGCTCACTTTTCATTACTACCACAGCAACGTTTGGAGCATTTGGTTATGCCAGTTCTTCTTCAATCATATTGGGCTTACTTTTAACATACAATTTACTTTCTCTCAGCCTCCTTCATTTTTCAGCTGTGAGATTACCATTCCTGCTGCAACGACCTCTCCCCAAAGCAATTTCACTTTAACTTTATTTTCATTTTGTATTCGCTGGCTGTGGGAGCTTTGCTCCAGCATTTCTGTTGTATTATTTTTTAGGGTTTGATGGAACATCTTTACTCTTGACTTTGCCTTTAAATTTCACAATTGCAGGAACTTTGCTTCAGATAATTTGCTTTGTTAACCATTTTCTTTCCCATTACTAAACTCTTTCTTTCAGGTTTTTATTTTCTGTTCTCACAAAATGTCTTCTTCGGACAATGCTCTACATCCTCCTCCATTTCTACAAAAACCAGGTAAACCTGAAATTCTATGGAAACAGTGGATTCATATTTTTGAGAATTATCTTATGGGTATTGATGGCTTGGATTACACACCCGGAAGGAAAAATTCTCTTTTATACAATCATCTTGGCATTGCTGCGCAATTTTTTTAAAATTATTTACCTCCCATTCCACAGCCACCTGGCGATGGTGTTTGGAACGTTTACCTTGAAGCCAAAGAAAGACTCAAAAAACAGTTCTCAGAAGAACCTAATGTTCTTTTAGAAAGACACAGCTTCTTTAAACGTAAACAAGCCAGTTATGAGTCTGTTGAAGAGTATGTGGCTGCTTTACGTGTGTTAGCTTCTACGTGTGATTTTCAGAATTCTGTGGATATTTGTACTAGGGATCAATTTATTTTTAATTGTTTTTGCAAGAAAGACTTCTTACTTGTCGTAACCCTTCTCTTTCAGAGGCCATTGACATCGGCAAGAGCATCGAACGCTCTATTATTTCTTCCCAAGCCATGTCAGGACAAGAAGGGCATTCTTCCGTGTCCTATGTCTCTGACAATTTTGATGGCGCCACCATTTCCGCTATTAAGTCTAACAAGGAAAGAAGCAAGCGCATTTGCTATCGTGTGGCTCTAAAACCCATATTGGTAACTATCCCTCTTGTCCTGCCTTGGCAAGAAATGCTCTAAATGTAAAAAATTAGGGCATTTTCAAGCAGTTTGTAGATCCCAGCGCACTAATGAAAGTGCTAGAATCCACAGTTTGGATTTGCAATTTCCCTCTACTTCCTCTGGTGACACCACTGTTTCTGAATGCACCAATAAGTTTTCTAATTTTCTTCTTACCATCGATGAACCTTTGAATTCCATAGAAATAGAACGTCCTCTCTGCCAAGCTTTTATTAATGGCAAACCTTTAGAAATTATGGCTGACTCAGGTGCCCCCATCACTGTACTGGGTGATACCACTTTCTTTGCCTTATGGTCCCATTCCATTTCTCTTCAGACTCCGGATATTTCTCCCAAAGCCTTTGGTGAGAAAGACATTGATCTTTTAGGTTTCTTTGTAGCTTCTTTACAGATTTTGGGAAGAACCACCAAAACCAAAATTTACATCGCCATTAAAGGTAGGGATTTGGTTGGTTGAAAAGACTTAGCCAAACAAGCCATTATTAGGAGATTTTCCCCTTCTTTCGATTGACAACACCTCTCTCAATGAAGATGACCTTCTTTTCTCTCTCAAAAACAACTTCTCCTCTGTTTTCAGTGATAGCATTGGTACCATTAAAGGATTTGAACATACCATTAGGCTTAAAGCAAATGCAATACCTGTTACACACAAAGTTAGATCTGTTCCCATCAATGTTAGGCCCGACCTTAAGAAACGTTTAGAAACTTTAACCATGGATGGCATTATTGCTGAAACTGACTCCTCTGAATGGGTCTCTCCCATTCTCCTTGCTAAAAAGAGGAGTGGCGATCTTCGCCTTTGTGTTGATTTGAGGTCTTTGAACCGCAATATAATTGTTGACTGCCACCCTCTTCCTCACATTCAGGAAATGCTTTCTAACATTGGCCAATCCAAGTTTTTCTCCACAATTGACTTGCATTCCGTGTACCATCAGATAGCCTTAAGCAGTGAATCCCAAGAGCTCACTACTTTTGTTACACCATTTGGAGCCTACAAGTACTTAAGGTTACCCTTTGGTTTGGCTTCTGCAGCCTCAGTTTTTCAAAAAGTTATGGACATTCCTTTTAAGGATGTTCCCCATGTTCAGGCCTTTCAGGATGATATTCTTGTATTTACTGAAACGAAAGATGCACATTTGGAAACTTTGCATAAGGTCTTCTCTATTCTCAATGCCAGAGTGGTTACTATTCAACCAGAAAAGTGTAAATTCTTAGTTGAACAGATTAATTACTTAGGGCACACCATTACCCCTGATGGCATTAAACCAAAATTCTGTAATGTTGAAGCTATTGTTAAAGCTCCTCCTCCACCTGATAAGGACGCCTTGAGATCCTTTTTAGGTCTCTGTGAATACTATGCTCGATTTGTTCCTGATTACGCCTCCTATGTTCAACCTTTGAGACCTCTTCTCAAGAAAGGCACAAATTTTGTTTGGACTGATGATATTAACACTGCTTTCACTGTGATCAAGAAACTTGTGGTCAATGCCCCCACTTTGAGTCCTTTTGTTCCTGGTCATCAATGTACGATTACTGTGGATGCTAGTCTAAAAGGTCTTGGAGCTGTTTTTGGTCAACAAGTTAAGAACAAAGAGGTTACTGTTGCTTTTGCTTCCAAGAGTTTGTCCATCGTTGAAACTAAATATAGTACCTTTGAGAGAGAAGCTTTAGCTTGTGTCTGGGCCGTTCATAAATTCAAGACCTATCTCTGGGGCAGTCACTTTGTCATATACACAGATCACAAACCTCTTGTCTACTTATTACAAGGTGATGGTTTAGGCAAAGCTTCTGCTCGTCTTGTACGTTTGCTTTCCAAACTACAAGAGTATAATTTTGCAATTAAGTATATATAAGGTGGTAAAAGTTTCAGAGCAGACTGCCTTTCCTGTTTGCCTTTACCCTCAACAGATGATCTGGTGGAAGACGAGTTCAAGTGTGTTGTGGCAACCATTGATGCTTCCTCCCCTTCTAATGGTGTCATCTCTGAAAAAGAATGGGTGATGCTTCCTCTCATGATCTAACCCTCAAAAAAGTTTGTGACTTTGTTATTAAAGGTTGGCCTCCCCTTCGCAATTTACCTCACGAATTGAAACCTTTTGCTCAAATAGCATCAGAATTATCCCTTGAAAATGACCTGTGCATCAGGAATGGTTGTTTTGTTCCTCCTTCTACCTTAAGGGATAAACTCATTCACATTGCACATGAAGGTCATTTAGGTGTCACTGCCACATGCAAGAAACTTAGAGAGAATTATTGGTGGCCTTCCATGAATTCTCAGGTTTCCTCTTTTATTGACTTGTGCCCTCAATGTATTGTTTCTGACAAGCATTGGAGAACCACGCAAAATCCTCTTCATCCACTTCCTTTACCTTATAATCCCTGGTCGAAGGTTGCTTTAGATTTTGCTGGTCCTTTCAATATTTTACCTACCTCTTCAAAGTTTTTGTTAGTACTCATTGATTATTATTCCAAATGGATTTACTTTTCTTTAGTTGAATCCGCTTCTACTCAGTCTGTTTTGCACTTTCTTAGAAATGTCTTTTCTCTGGAGGGTCCTCCCAAAGAGTTAGTCACTGATAATGGCACTCATTTTGTCTCCACTGCTATGAAAAATTTTCTAATAGATTTTGACATCAAACACATACAAGTTGCTTTGTATAGCCCTTCGGCCAATGGATTAGTTCAAAAAGAGCTAATTGCTTCTTAAAAGAAGGTATTTAAACTGCTCTTTCTTCTGGTTTGGATTTCAATCTATATCTCAAAGATAAAATTAATGCTTACCACAATTCCCCTCATTCTACTACTGGTCTCACCCCCTTTGAGTTGTTGAGAGGTAGGAAATGTAAATCTAAACTCCTGCCGTCTTAGCTTGAATGACATTATGTTTTTTCTGATAATTCCATCAACCCTAATTCTATTTTACGCAACACTGTATCTTTGGCACAATGGCAACAAAAACAATACTATGACAATCTGAAACATGTTCATGATGAAGATTTTTCTGTGGGCTCTTGGGTTCTTATCAGGAAACCCTCCGGAGTTAAGAAAGGTGAATCTTCTTTTACTCCTCCTTGTAAAGTTGAGAAAGTTGGTCAAAGTGCTTGTTTGTTACAGGGTAGCGGGTGGTGGAACAAGGGCAGACTTGTACTCATTTCTAACTTGCAAGCTGACATCTATAAGAAAACTGCTGTATCATGTCATGTAGATGATTCTATCCTTTTTGAGTCTCAAAAACATTCTCATGCTTCTGTGACTCATTCCAATGATAAATTTCATGTCAATGATTCTAATGTTTCTCCTCCCGTTGATGATTCCTCCTCGTCTGCACCATGTGTTTTGCCTACAAAAAGGATTTCTAGATTACCAGCACGTTATAATGATTTTGTTATGACTTAATTCATTTTGTGGGAAGGGAGATGTTGTAATATCCTATTTCTCCTATCCTTTGCCTTCCTTTTCTCTTATCTCTCTCCCTGTCTCTTGCCCTTTAATTCTCTGCATTCCTTCCCTGCCGCTTTCCCTTCTAGAATCTGTTTCCCTTCGAATGCTGACATTCGATGCTTGACCGCTGAGCAGAGCTGTTCCTCCTGCTGTGGGTCCTGTTACATTTGTATTCTTTCTGCTTGATACAAATAAATTCCTTGAACGGGAAACTTCGCCGACTGCAGTCTCTTCACGCCGCTACACCCATCTTCCACAAGTAACACAAACATCCCCACAAGGACAGCATACTGCATCATGCACTCACACACAAAAGTGCAGCCCAGCACTTCAATACACATAACACCCAGCCACACAAGCTAGCCAGACCAACATGACCAAATGCAACACAGAAGAAAGCACCTAATCTGCATCCAGTACCACCCTCTCTGGATACTACACATGCAAAACTCAGGATCTCTTTGCAACATAATGATGACAGCCACCAGTACCACATAGTGAAAAATTATTGACCCTACAGAACAATCAAACACAAGAACAGTTAAGCAATACACCCATGTCACCAGATCGCATGAGTAGGTAAAGATGTACTCACCTACAACACACTAGAGCTACATGAAACACTCCCATTCACAAACAGTACTGACCAAATCCATTACAGACAAAAATGAATAAAACTCCACTCACGACAAAAAAAAATGTACTACGTCTCCAGTACCACACACCTGTCAAATCTCCCCATTTGTATAGAATGACGTCTGGTCCCAAAACACCCTCAGGTGAAAATTGTGACTATCACCCACAATACAACAGGTACTACACGTCCCCACATATTCACTCCACATTATACTTCCCAATGCAGCCTCTTGCAACATGGTTCTCCACTTCTCCCACATTTCATCAAAGGGGTCCTTCCTCATGTAATCTCTCACAACAGGGTGCTACTCTTCCTCAACTTTGCATACCACGCGTACACCCTCCCATGCAACCTCGTGCAGCAGAGTACTACTCTTTCCCCAGTTCAAGCCAACACACATAACGGTACTACTACATGCTAGCCTCAGGCAATTGGGTCTTACCCTTCCTGACATCCGCAACATTTAGACATGCACTACTAGCAAGTATCTACTCAAAAACACACAGGTAGGTACTACCATCTCTTTACCCAAACTGCTAACCATACCCGATCATACCACAGTCTGTGAATGTCGAAAGTAACTGCTCTCACTGTACTCAGAAAACAACCAACAGGTGGATAATTTAAATATCCCAATCAGGCTAGCAGCATCAACCAATCAGCACACACAAGCATCATCAAAAACTGAAATATCCAAAACAACAGAGCTCTAACTCTCATGGAAACTTACTAAACATAATATATGCATCAACATCAAGATGTGTATGGAACATATCAAAATGTAAGAATAACAAATTAACATTTTTGCAAACAATATTTCCCAACCTTGTGAACTCCCGGTTAGCCGGAACCAAAACACATATCTTTGCATAATATGAACACTTCAAATACCAGAGATCCCTGCAGATTAAATAACTGCATATCCATTCTTTCCCATTAATTGAACAAATGCCAGGCAGGTGCTGTTTAGATCTTCGCAGGACTTCAGGATACAGTTTTTCTTTGAACAGCACACTGCCATTTCTATATCCATGGGTATGGAGATAGTCTGAGGTCTCTTTCCCCTTCGTCAAAATACCAGGTTATTAAGGGACCTCTTGGGGACACCCCACCTCGGAAGCACTCCTCACCAGACATCCAATTTCCACAAACCGAAACACCACCTCTTCTCCCACAAGCAGTCTGCCATTTTTTCTTCCATGGTGCTCACAGCCAAGCCACAAGATGGACATTGCGGCAACGCGCACACCAGCTGGGAGGAAGTCCAGAGCTGTGAAAACATTGATGACATGCACATAGCATCAGCTCCCAGAAACAATGTCAACCTGTGGTAATTCCGCACTGGGCACCATAAAACTGAGCAGTAACACGCCATACTTGCATTGTGTACTTTGTGGTGGGCGGATAATTAAAATGCTCACGGGGGCCAATTACTTGATTCCCTGCTGCATCATTAAAAGTGGAGGCATGCTCGCTTGTTTCTCGGCTGCATCTGTCACAGGGCTCACATGCCCACTCTATTGCAATCGATAACCAGTATGCAGTGACCCCATAGACTCAGGTAATTTACTCTTCCTTTCACGCACCATGCCTGCAATAAAAGTTTCTCTTTCAAAAATAAACTGCCATACATGAATACACTGAGAGTACCCAAGCTAAATCAGCAAAAGAACATGGTCACAGAAATAAATACCTCAAGTCAGGCAATGCCACATGTCAGCTGATTCCCAAAACATGAGTACCCTGAAGTCCTCTCAAAGACCTGGCCAAAGACATATGATCTGGTCGCTTCACAAGGTTCTATAAACTTTCTCAAAACTTGTACTTGCCACATTGTGCCCACCCTCCACACTGGGCTCCTCCTGCTGAGAAGCAAGTGCTGACACCACTTGATGATGGATTTGAGGGTAGGCTGCCGCAGACTAGTTCTACGTGGTCACAGGTTTTTTTTCCTTCTATCTCTGCAGTTGTGGGTTGGTATCTTACCCATTCGCCAAGATGATGTAATTTGAGAGCAAGTTCTACATACAAAAGCCTGGAGTCATTCAAGTAGGAGGTCCAGTTCCTTATTCCATGTTAAGTCCTTAGGTTACATTCACAGCAGGTAGGCACTGTTAGGGCTCCATGTTCTCTCAAACCGTGTCTGTCTCCTAGGTTCCACTCCACAACACATGCCCAAATTTATATTATATCATTAACTCTCATTATGTGAGAGACCAGCTCAGCCATAAAGGAAAAAGGGGACACAAAAGATACTACAATCGGCTCAACACCAAGAGCTCAGCAGCAACTGGACATTAAGTGTCTGGGACAGATACTCAGAACATAGATCTCCCTCTTTGGCAGCACTGTACTCTTTTGGCCACAAACAGCCCTGAAAAATGTTTTAATACAAGCCCCAGACCGAACAAAGTGGGCAAGCATGTCAAGAGAGCTGCTGCACGACCTACTCCATGTGGGTATTGAAAGGTTTTCCCATAAAGAAAAATTTAAATATGTGGAAAAATGGGGCCTATTGGAGCAATGGTTAAATGCGGAATATTTTTCAAGCAGTTCTGGAAGGGCACTTAAGAAATATTCCATGCAAACTTTCCACCAGGATGAACCTGGTCGCTGTATCTGACCCGCATTCCAACATAGTTGGCCGTAGCTTTTGACTTTAACCCGGTCTAGCGCGACCAGATAACTGTGGTTACGATTTGTGCTTTTTGTGCTATTTTTGCTTCGAACATTAAAAATTCATATATCTGGTTCTACTTATTGGATTTTTGTTGTTTGGTGTCATGTTACGTATTAAAATATTCTCTATTCTTCTAAACTGGTTAGGTTTTTTTCTTGTGTTGTGTTTTCACTTTATTACTGTTTGAGTGCTGCATAAATACTTTACATATTGCCTCTAAGTTAAGCCTGACTGCTTTTTGTGCCAAGCTACAAGAGAGTTAATAACAGGTTTATTTTAGGACTTTTGTGGTTCACCTTGACAAGGATTGTAATTATTATTTTACTGGGGTTCTAACTCCTCTCAACTAATAACCCTATTTCTTACAACAAGGACAACTTGATGAAAGAATACTGTTTCTTTCAAACAATGTTGTCTGGATCGCTCACTGGGAAACCCAGCACTCAAATTCTTCCTTCCTCATCACAGGCCTTATGAATCCACAGCTCCTTCGCGAAGGACTTCTGCCACTTCTTGTTGCAGGATGGCAAGGTAATCTGAAGAGGGTGAGGAAGGGGGTGGGATTAATGAGGGGCATGCCTGAAGGAAGGGAAGGGTGAAGCCTCTGGCTACGATTTGAAGGACCCACTGCTCTGAAGCAATAGACTTCCAGGCAGAGGGGAAGTTCAGGACGCCCGCCCTTGCACAGGCTCTTTGTGGGTTTGATGAAGCAAACTAGGCCTGCTTCCCTAGTGGTGCAGGGGGAGGAGGAGAAGGCTTGCTGAGTGGATCAGCGACCCTTAGCTCGGGTTGGTGTTGGCAAAAGGAGAATCCCCTTGAGAAGGGAAAATTGCCAAAAGTGGTGACAATCCCTTGATGGGGAGGCAGTTGTTATCTCCAGGGTGTGGGCTGTAGCCTTGCTGTCATTGAATCTCTCCAGGGTGGAACGAGCCTTATCACCAAACCTCATGCTCTGCCTAATGGAAGGTCCATAAGGTTAGCTTGACCATCAGTGGAAAAATTTGAATTGTTTAACCAAGCATGGCATTGTAGGGCTATGGATGCACCCATTGCATGTGCTATTGAGTCCGCTGTGTCCAGACCAAACTTAATAATGAGTTTGAGAAATTCTGGCCATCTTGAACAAATTCTTTGAAGTGGGACCTCATGTCCTTCAGAATGTTTGAAATTACCTTCTGGGCCATGTACCACAGATCATGGGCGTATCGTGCAAAAAGGCAGATAGAACTTAGGGATGTTAAGGCCATGTGCCTGCAGAGGTTTTCTTGCCCCATGCTTCCAACCGTTTTGATTCCCTATCTGCAGGGAATGTCTGGAATGTGCCAGCTCACTACCCTGAAGAACAGTAGGCTTGTTCACTAACTGGTGGTGCGAGAGGTCGCTTGAAACAGGTCAGTATCTTCTGCTACCAACTGTTGACCGCTGGTGCGCATGTAGGTTTCTCCCAAGCCGCCAAGACTGGATCTAGCAAGGCATCATTAAAGGGTAAGAGTGGTTCTGCACTAGGTGTCGCAGGAAGAAGAATCTCGGTGAGGACATTTACCTCTACCGATGGGAGCTGCAAACCCAGAAGTCCAGCTGCCTTCTTAATGACAGAATGAAAGGACATCACATTAAGTGTTGGAGACCCAGTAGGAGAGTCAATTTATATTTCCATGGATATATCTAACCCACTAGCCGAAAACTTGCTTTTCCTTCATACGTCTGGCCAGTTCTATCATCATCACCTTGCATGCAGAAGTCTGGAAGCAGAGGAGATGGTGGAGGCAATGGAGTTGGTCCCGGTGCTGTACAATGCAGCGTGGTGTACCTGTGTGTCGTGACAATTAAGGTGGCACTGGTCCCGAAGGGGTGGGGGACACTGAAAAGCATTGGGGCCAGGGCATGAACTTAGGTAGGCCAAATGGGGTCATGGGTCTCAAATGAGCACCGGACGGCACCGTGGCCTTGGCAAAGATTGAGTACATTCCGTTGAGGAACTTTGCTGAGACTGAGCGTGGAGTTGGAAATTATGGATAAGAAAGCGTGGGCATCAGGTATTCCGGGTACGAGGGGCCCAGAGCCGAAGAGCATGCATGACCTGGGAGTGAAGCTGTTGGAGATCGAGGAGGTTTTGAGGCCAGCAAAGTCAATGATAACGGGCCACTCGGAGAACAGTGAACTTGCTCCTTGATGACCAGCTCGGGCTCTGAGGTAGAAGATCCTGTGGTAGTTAGACAGTGTCTCAGTTACTTCTACTGTGCTTCATATGCTTCCTGTGTTTACTGAGTTTAGCACCTGAGGAGTGGGAGGACGGCAACCGGGAACATGGCCTTGAACAGTAACGACTTTGCCTTTGTCTTGGGCGCGAGCCATGAAGAGCTAGGTTTCACGGTCTTTGATGGCCTTCGGATGCACGCTTTGACAGGAATCACAGGAGCAGAAGTCGTGGTCCGACCAAAAGGCACCAGAGTCAACCAGAATGGGGATCAGTGATCTGCATCTGACCCTCACATTCCCTACAGGGCTTAAAGCCGGAACGCTTGGTTATCAACATAGTACTGCACGGTTACACCTTACTGCAAGGAAAAATTCACAACTCGACAACACACGCTCTAGATCTGCGACAAAGGCGCGGAAAAAATGGAACTGACATTATTGCGCTAGCATGGGTGCTATACAGCTTAGGTGATGTCATCTGACGCTACTTTTGGCGTTAACATGATGTGAGCGCCCCCTACCGGCAAAGTGGGAGATTTAAACTTTCCCGGGATTATTCTACAGATGAGGAATTTGCAGGTATAAGCAGCCACGGTCCGTGCAGGTAACATCGGTGGGGCCGGGTTGGGGGGATTTCGAGGGACGATGCAGAGGGAAAATTAAATAAATAATTAATTTTCCCTCTGCATCGTCCCTCGAAATCCCCCCCAACCCGGCCCCATCGCAGTTACTTGCACGGACCGCGGCTGGGTATAAGTATCCACCAGAGACTAGGTTATTTTGAGCAAAGCCTATATCATATATATTTATTAACACCCTCTACCCTACAAACAAGGGAAATTACTTTACACTATTGAAGCAAACTAAACAATAAGCCATTATAAAATGCATGAAAATACAGTTGTAGTTCAGGCAGGAACAGCCTTGATTTTTGCAACATGCCAGCACGTATCAACATAGCTTCCTACTAAAGCTGAAAGATAGATACAGCCTAAGAAAACAACATAATTAAATTAATCCCATTTCGACAATCTTATGAAAAGGAAAAAAAGAAGCAAAACATACACTTAGGATACCATGGCTGCGCAGTCTTCAATCCACCTCTTGTCTCTCTAACCCACTTTAAGACACTCTCTGCCCCTTTATCTCACTCGTGCAGGTTCTGCTTCCTCCTTTTGAGACATTTTTTCTGTCTTTTTCTTCCTCCTTCTTTACCTTTTGTGTATTTTCCATCTATATTTCGCTCAGGAAATGTCGGATGACATAAAATAAGTGCTGGTTCCCAAAAATGAGTGCTGTGGCCCCCATTGGCTCAAACTAAGCATTGTAAATAAACATTATTTTCTAACTGATAAAAACACTCTGATAATGCAGTGCTTCAAATAGAAACTAAACTCTGTCACATAAATCAGAAAACGAAGACTGCGGGGTACGCTATTTTAGTGAAGTCTTCATAATTTGCAAAAATGTCCCCTTGAACTTCACCTTCTGAATTTCAATTGATCCACTGCTTATGGTTGCATTTTGGGTTGCCACCTGGCCAGTTTTATGCTGGCATGACCAGCATTTTTATTAGTCATGGCCGATACAAAAATTAGGAAAATCACCTAGCGCTGGTATTTACTTCCCTTATCAATACATACTTTAAACAGAAAATGTGAGAAGGAAACACTATAAAATGTGTTCCACATCTGCCTTAATGATTCCTGGGTGATAATTAGGCAGAGACAGCAAAGCCATGTTATAGAAGTAGACAGGCGATTTTCTATACATTACTACTAAAGAATTGTGTTTGGTCTTTTGCAGGATGTTAAGGCGTGACCAGATGGCAGTGTTTTTTCGCCGGGACTGCAGGAAAGTTGACCACCCTAGTTGTATTGTGCCTGCACGGCAAGAATTTACTCCAAACTTCAAAATTTCCTCCAAAGCACTTGACACTCTTAGGGAGGTGTTTCAGACAACTTCCCTGATCATTCTATCTCTGGTTTTATAGTCAGTGGTACATGGCATGGAGTCAATTTATTTATGCGATTTTATATAGTGCGTACTTTACCCAGAGGTGTCAGAGCGCTTTACAATAGAGCGAAGTACATTAGAGCACACATTACAGGTACATGGTAGAGGTGACAAGACGTATAACTACTAGAGTTACGCAGAGTGATGGTTACATATTTACAAAATATAGATTCACTAAAAATTACACACTGCAAACTAACGTTGGAGACATATAGC
Source organism: Calotriton arnoldi (assembly GCA_963921515.1). Taxonomy (NCBI): domain Eukaryota; kingdom Metazoa; phylum Chordata; class Amphibia; order Caudata; family Salamandridae; genus Calotriton; species Calotriton arnoldi. The sequence continues at coordinate 42,722 of CAWUFW010017563.1, forward strand.
TTGTGCAAGGACTATAACAATTGACAGTTTTGCAAGAGGCGCTTCCTGCTGGGGTGTCATGACCTGTTTCTATAGTGGGAAAGTCCTACTGACATTTTTAGAAGTCAGGGTGCTTGCAACAGACCGCGTCCGGTAGAATGAATCAGGCGACTGGGGTGGTGCTAACCGGTTCCTAATGCCTCCCTGAGAGCACAATGCCCACAGACGACACTTCAGGTCAAAAGGAGAGGCGTGGCGTGGGATGGAGCCGAAGTAACGCGCTGATTGGTTTGAGGACCGGCACACATCTTCTTCCGATTGGTTCATCGTTTCTGGTGCGTCATTGATGCTCTACTGTTTCCTTCAGGTGAAGGATACCGGCTCGCCCCACTTCCATACTATCTTTACACTTGCTTGACAAGTTAGCTTCCTTCTGTCCGGGCGGCTTCGCTGTTGTCTGGTCGGAATATATTTAAAGGGACCTGCCGCGACCCGCTGTCCGACAGTTGGGCTCCGCCGCGAGCGCTTAGGCATACATCGGCTCCGCGTGCCACCTTGCTAGTGGTCTCGCGCTCGTCTCCCATTGGCCCCTGGGCGGTGTCCGACAGTTTGGGCTCCGCGTGCCACACTGCTAGTGGTCTCCCGCTCGCTTCCCATTAGCCTCCTGGGCGGCCTACCCCTGCCTTCGATTGGATGGATTTCCTCCTGAGCGGGGTGGCCGCGAGCGGCGCCTGCCTGTTCTCCAACCCGCTGGAGGTGGTGAAGACGCGGATGCAGGTGCAGGGCGAGCTGCGTGCGCCGGGCACGTACCGGCCGCACTACCGCAACGCCTTCCAGGCGGTGGGGGCCATCGCGCGCGCCGAGGGCCCCGCGGCGCTGCAGCGCGGCCTTGCCCCAGCGCTGCTCTACCAGTTCTTCATGAACGGCGTGCGCCTGGGGGCCTACGGGGCACTGGAGAGCGCCGGACACACCAAGGGACCTCTGCGCAGCACCGGCGCCGGTGCGGCCTCCGGGGTGCTGGGGGCGCTGCTGGGCAGCCCCGTCTACCTGGTGAGATCTTGAGGGGCGCCTAAGTGGGCAAACGTGGGGGGAGGGCGGGTGTGGTGTTGAATAGTTTGTGAGAGTGGTGGTAGACAATACATCTCATTTTTAAAGTTATTTGGAGGTGAAATTGAATTTGATGCGATTTGATGTAGTTTCAAAGCAGTTAAATGCCAAAGTCTTTGAAGAAAAAGAAACGCCTGCAAACCCGCTAGGTGTGGTGTTAATGAGAACTCAGGCGCCCTTAATTTATAATCTGTTGCTGCAACCTGTCGCTTTCAGTTTCTCCCCGTGTGTGTGCTATTTTTATTTTCCAAGCTTTCGATACTGCAACACGCCTAGGGAATAAAAAAAGCAGCAGCAATTCAAACTTGAGGATTTGAGAATGACAGACCTTAAAAGCTTAGAAAGAGGTTGCCCAGTGTAGTATCACACAATCTGCACATTTCTGCGTGCTTATGATTGCACAGTAAACCCAGATCTAATGGCTTTGTCTGTGCCTGTAGTACGTGGGTTCTTAGTTCTTTTTTTGTCTTCTATCAAAGAAGACAATGTTGTATCTTAGTAGTAAGATAATAGCTTGTAGGCTAAGCAGAGACAGATTCGCATGAATGCAGTGGACCCAAGGTCACAGTCTGGGATGGGAGCGAATAAAGAAGTTACATTGGAGACTGTAGACCTACAGTCCAGGAAGGCAGCTTTCATGTTATAAGTGGGAGAGTTTTTCGCTGGTTGAGAGGTAGTGATTCTTTTGAGGTTGTCTGAGTAGAGTTCTTTGTGTTTAAATGTCTCGCCCTGGAGCTTACGGCAGTGGGGTGATTTGTGGTCACAAAGTATTCAAGTTTGTTGCATTACGGTAATGTGTGTAGAAGAAAACTTCCTAGTATTGGCCTTGATGTACATTTCGAGCTCCTCAAGGGGGGGGGGGGGGTCAACGGAAGATGGCAGGGAGGACAGAACCGGGAAAAGTGTGGTTTGCACTTTGTATCATTTCATGTAGGTATTGATCCAGAGTCAGTCAGTTTCCAAGCAATTAATTTTAGGGTGGGGATAACAGATTAGTGTTATGAAGTGGTTGTAAAGAAGTATGAAGTGAGTAATCTCAAACATGAATCATGCCTATGGATAGCAAGTCCTTTTTATGCTTTTGTTTTTATGTTTTGGGCGGGACATAAAGATTTGTTTACTGAGGGAGGCAGTAACAAGGGGTAATGGTGCCTCCTGGGAGGGCAGTGGGTTTAGTCCTTGATGGTATTTCATCCTATACGCTGTATGAGTATCCTTATTCTAGGTTATGGCCAAGACGTCCCTTGATTATATTCTGGCATTATGTTGTCTGGCCTTGTTCCTTGGGGAGGGGGGGTGGTGGGTTGTTAAGAGTATGTGGCTGATAGTCGGAAACTGACAAGAGGGGAGGAGGTGTAACTAGTAGTGTTGTAGTAGTATGGTGATGAGCATTGTAGCAGTATTAACGTCCCTAGCCATGGTAGCAGCTTCTTGGAGCTTCAAAGTATGAAATTATGTGGTGAAGATATGGCGATTAACATCTGAGAATTGGATTATGACCTTTCCATTTTCATCCTGGATGATGCAAACTCTCGTTTTCATATTTCTGGTTATGTTAACCTGGGATAGTACTTTTTATCTGGAAGGGATTTCAGTATTCTTTGACACTAAGAAGAAAAAGCTGCGTGTATCATTCCAGGAGATTAAAAAAACAGTTGGTCAGTTGTCAACGAGTCCTTTCTGAAACTATGGTATTTGCCACTGATTAAAATTTCCAAGTGGCACTCGGGGCTCTGTGTGATGTTTGATAGTACTTTTGGGTACGGTGACCATCTCTTTCCAAGTCTCCTGTTCTGAAGTTTTGTGTCATGATTATCCAATTCATTCTAAGTATTGAAATCTTGCTTTGTTATCATTGAACTAATTAGAATAACACACCTGAAAAAAATGATTTGTACTTGAAAAGTCCAGGACTGGAGAGAGCGGCCATAATGATGTAGTGTGTTGGTCATCCTATTTTTGTGTTCAAAATCACCCTTAATGTAACATTAGCACAAGTGCAGACAACGTTCAGGAGCACAAATCATATTTTTGTGCAAAACTACATTTAGTGGTGCAAAATCACTATGAGATACTATCACATTTAGATTTAAAAGTGACATTGAGGTGCAAAGTTACCCTTGATGCATCAACTCCTAAAAGAGTGTATAAAACATTTTGGAGCAGCAATCCTGTTAAGGTGCAAACTCACCCTTGGTTTGGCATCAGCAGGAGGATAGGGACTCTTTTAGGTGCAAAATCATCCTGGATGCAAAGTCATCATGAATGTGGCCTCACGTTTTTATATAAAATCATTCAGGACTGGCAGAAAATGCAGAGCTAAAGTTAGTTGTAAAAGGTGCAACGTCATGTTTGCTTGACAGCACATTGATGAGCACAAACAATATGAGCGTCCCTTGTAAGGTCAGTTCTCCAAGCTTTTTTTCAGCCCCAACACCTCCTTGGGGCTTGTGCTCGTGGACCTCTCTTTCAAGGTCACTTTGGGCTTAAGTTGCCTATTTGAGGGTTTCCTTATAGTGTTTGAGGGGTTTTAGTTCACTTGTAGCCTCTTTTTTTTCCCCGAATTTCCCTCATAATAGATTCATCATTTGGGCTGAATCCTGTGATAGTCTTGGTTATTGGATCCTTTGTGGTTTCTCCCATACTCGTGATTGCTATCTTGAGCTCACCGTGGACCTCCACACAAACCTTTACACAAAATATATTAGTCTGGATGCGATTACGCTTGGGACATCATTTAACTCCACTAGGCTAACATCAAGTGGAGCTCATTTCACACCTTTACAAGGCAAGTTCACTTTTGATCTCTGATAAATGGAAAAAAAATTGCAAGGTGCATCGGCCCAGGCACTTAAGAACATGCAGTGTGTGATGTATATGACGCTGGAAATAGTGAGGGGGAGGGTGGTGCTGTAGCTGAAAATAGCCTTTCACCCATCGGAGCCTCTGCTCTCCCTGTAGAACTTTTTTTTTTTTTTATTACGATTTTACTTTTGCCCGTCACAAATTAAATACTAACATTTGTTGCTGTGAGTGTCGGTGTGGCAGAGGTAGCAATAGGGTTAACAATGGTGGAGGTACTTGCTAACGTGATGGAGCAGATCGAATGTGGTTGGCTCAATTCTAGTTCTCCTTTACCCAGAATTAACTTCTTTCTCAAACCTCTTCGATGGTGCAAACTTAGAAAAAGCTGGCTGAGTAATCTATGGAAGAAAAGGGAGAGAACAATCTGTGATAGCAAGTTTTGACCAACTTTGTTTGGTCAACAGCTGCAACAATCTAAACAAGCATTTGCAATGCAATAGGTCTCGCATTTGCGAAATTTTAAGCTATTGGCATTGTAAATGACAATGCCTTTTATTTATATGTTTTCAAAAACCAACACATAGATAAAAGGTTTGTCATTTACAATGCCAGTAGCTCAAAGTCTCGCAAATGCGAGACCTATTGCATTGAAAAAGCTGGTTTGCATAGCCTTAAAAAAAAATGTAATACAAAGTGTGTGTTAGCTAGCTAGGTAGTTTGACCTGTAAATCTCGTAAATGTGTGTATACAGAAACACAATGTCTACATAGTCTTAGCAATTGCAGGACCTCCACCTTGTGCCCCTGTCCCCCTCCTCCCCACTCTGTCGCTCTGCTGGGAGCAGACGGCGACCTACTCCTGGGCATGACTGGTAGGACAAATAAATTATGTCAGACTTCAGAGGCGCCTGAAAGGAGAGCATATCCATAAATTTTGCCAGCCCCTAGGTGGGGGTGGGGGAGCGGGCGCTACGAAGAAGGGGCTCCCTGTCCGCGCATATCTTTGTGTTGTGCAGTTTAACTAAAACCAGTTCTAATCTTACCTCATGCCCTCCCCACCCCCTTTTCTTTTCCTCTCACACCCACTCGGAGGCATAGCCCATCACCTTAGAGGCCCCTGGCCCCCAGGAGCGGGTCTCAAGAGAACCCGGCTCCGCCCCCCTTTCACCCCGAGAGCCCCTACCTATCAGACGCCTGGTGTTCCATCGGAGGTGGCGGGGCGGCATGCACGCCCAGGTTTTCAGCGTTTTTAGAGATTCAAACTGGAGAGGGAAAGTAGACAGGAGTACAGGCTGCAGATAAAGAGGAGAGGGGGATACAGGCTGCTGAGAAAGGGCCGAGAGGGGTGCAAGGTGCAAAAAAGAGGGTGCGGGTGGCACAGGAAGAGTACAACGGGGTACAATCTGCAGAAACAGGAGTGGAGAGAGAGTGGTGCAGGCTGCTGAAAAGGGGGCGGGGAACAGTCAGCAGAGAAAGAAGGCACAGGCTGCAAACAGGGGTGAAGCGGGCGCAGGACCCAGAAAGGGAAGAGAAGTGTGCAGGCTGCAGCAGAGGAGTGTGGGACGGGTCGCAGTAAAAATGGGAAATACGGGGTGCGGGTGAACTTGAAAGGAATAAGAACGGTGCAGACAAGGAGGGAAGGAAAGGGGGGCTTAAAAACAACGAGGAGAGGACAGGGAGAGATGATAGGAGCGAGAGAAAACGGGCAGCAAAAAGGGGAGGGAGGAAGTACATGAAGCGACAGAGAAGAGAGTAGACAAGAGAAGCTGGGGTGGGTTTAGCAGCAAACAGGGCGTTGGAGACCGAGGGAGGAAGAATGCTGTGGTAAAAAGGAGATGAAAAGATAAAAACATATGGGTTGGGAATTGGCGAGATAGGAGAAGCGCGCAGTTTAAACGGAGTGGGAAAGGCAGAAGAGGCAAGGCCAGGGCTGAGTGATAGGGTGCTTTTTACGAGTGAGCCGAGTTTTCTCATATAGCGCTCCCTGCGACTTGCGGCACTAGGTAGAGTTGGGCCTCTCTGCAGCCCAGATGTTCGCACAGGGTGATCCTCCGAGCTCAGTTTTGTCCTCGCGTCCTCCAGGCATGACTTCCCGCTCAAGGCGCTACAGGTAAGGGTCAATGGGCATCGGGGAGATGCAGAAACATGGGACACGGACGCATGTTGGCATGACGGGCACAGACTCACACTCGTGTGACCCTGTTATGCACCAGTGTTGGGACAGCCTGTACTCGTGTGACCCTGTTGTGCATTAGGTATCAATACATGGTGTGCTCTTGTGCAAGGATTTAAGTGTGCCGCGTCTCAGGCATACTATTGAAAACCGACTTTGAGACGGGTCCACTCCAGGCTCCATTTCCACGTGCTCCACTTTACTGGCAAAAAGCTGATCGACTTCTGAACAGCACTGTAACAAGCGCCCGCAATTTCCGAAGCCCATGTTTTGTTTTGCGCTCCCCGTCTGTTAAGCTGTCGGGACACCGGCTTCGGCAAAGGCGGCCACTTGTTTGCTCGCGACATTGCGCAAAAGGCTCTGAAGCCCGCGAACCGTGCGAGACGCTGTGCGTGTGCACATCTGCTGTCCGGCGCCGGGCGACGTCAGTTGCGTGGGGCATGGGCGGGGCATGGAGCACGCGGCCGGAGGTGTCCGGGGCTCCCGTGAGCTGAGGGAGTCCCGTGTGTTGGAGAAGCGAGGCGGGAGCCCACCCCACAGAGGGAAGTCCGGTGGGAGCCCACCCCGCAGAGGGAAGTCCGGTGGGAGCCCACCCCGCCTTCGTGAATGCCGCATGGTGCGGCCAGAGCAAGATTTCAGGCGGGGCTCCTGTGAGCAACACGGAGCCCCGCGTGTTGCTGCGCCAGGGACCAGGTGAAGAGGCGAGTCCCCCCTGTCATTGAGGAGACCAGCCTGGGAGCAGCGCAGAGTCCCCACAAGAGCCGGTGAGTGGGGTTGAGCGGGAGGCATGCTGGATGCCGCGCCTGGATAGGACATGTGCACGTGTATGGTGCGAGCAGAAGTTGTAAAAAGACGCGAGCCGTACGCGTGCACATCTCCTGTCTGTTAAGCTTGAGCACAGACAGTCGATGTGCACGCGTACGGCTTGCGGCGTTATTACAACTTCTGCTCGCACCATACGCGTGCACATCTCCTGTCCAGGACTTGCCGTACGCGTGCACCTGTCCTGTCCCGCATCGCAAAGCAAGTCGGCAACAATAGATCTCGCCTGGCGAGCAGCGCATGGCGCTGCATCGCTAGGCGAGACCTAAAAATGGATCTCCCCTGTGCTGATCGTTTCCTTGGTGTCTTTGGACACTGATAATCTGAGTCCTCTTGGTAAGTAGATTACAACTATTGGGGTGCTGGGGTGAAGGGGTAATTACACTTGGTAGTGTTTGACTATGTCTGCATTACAGATTCAGTGAGAATCGATGTAGCGTCCCAGGGACACAAGGACTGGCAGGTAGTGGAAGAGCTTCAGGACTTGTTTCCTGACGACTCAGAAAATGAGTCTACCTAGCCCTCTGCTCAAGCAATGAGGTGGGTTTGCAGTTAGTCCTATTGACATGGCATGAAATAAAGAGTTGGAATCCTACGCGTTTTTTTTTTTAGTTTTGTCTCTGGTATCTTTAAGTACATTAGTTATTAGTATGGCTGACATTTTCCCTAGTCTCATCACTCATTAAACTATGTTTAGCTATGCTGCAGCAATGTGTATAAGTGCACATTCATGTGTCAAGGTGTGTCTCAAGCAAGCTGCTGTTGTCCCCAGTGACAGTTAAATGCTCTCCCCACCCCTTCAAGCGAAGGCTCCTTTCAGCCTCTTTCAGTCACAGCAGTTTCTCCAACTGCTGTTATCATTGCAATGTGTACTACAGCTTTTTATCTGAAGTCTTGCTAAAGGACTGGCTTTTGCTTTGGTGTCATGACCCCTGGACTGCTTGTACACCATCCTCGTCCACCCTGTTTCTGGGTTGAGATCAATCTTAAGGGCCTCACTCAGCCTTTTAATCAATTCCATGCTATGCTGCTGACTTCATGTTATCCTCGCTCTTTCTCCAGGTGCTACCCTGGGGTGCTCTGGGACCCTCTACTAAGAGTGCAAATGGGCCTGTTGCAGGGACTCAGCCTGTTTCTCCTGCCCTGCTGTCTTCGCATGCAGGTTGGAGATGAAATAATTAACATGGCTCCTGCCTGCTACCTCCTTTTATTTGGAGCAAGAAAAGGTGTGAAGGTTGCATTGAAATTTCACGGGCACTATTGTAAGAGTGCAGGCTTTTTGCTAAAGTGTCGTTATTGTGCTTTTTTTAAATTTGTGATATCTTGAAGGGTCTGATTAAAGTTTTTTTAAACTGCTATAAGCCAATATTAAAGTCCATAGAGAAGCCAATAAAGTTCTGCAACCAATTTAATAAAAGAGAACAACGTAATAAGGCAAAGGACACCAGAGTTTTAAAGTCTAAAAGTGCCAAGAAATTACAAAGCATCCATGGTTGAGTTTGACCGTGTCCTACTTATGGTTTCAGGCTCTCTGGAATGGAGCAGGGATTGGGTAGGCTTGGTGGCTCTTATCGGTCAAGAGTTTGACATTCTGACTTAGTCTTTATCCTTCAGCAGAGCAGTAGCCACCAATATGCTCACAAAGTTGAAACTCGGATTTTGGGGTCCTTCTTGAGCCTTTTGTTTTGGTACCAGAAGCTCCAAGAGGGACAACATTTCAGCAGACCTGCTCTAGCCTCAAACATCTCATCAAAATGCTCTGAGCGAGTCAAATCAGCAAAAAATGACTGCCAAGTTTGTCTGTTTTTTTCAGGGAGCCTCACAGTGGAGCCAGTCCTCTTTTATGACATTTTCTCTTAGTTGACGGCCACTTTGCCACTGCTAATCAGTGCCAAAGTGCAAGTGCTCCCTATTGTAAATTGTGATGTGAATTAGTGACTCCATGTTTGGCTTATTTGAATTACTGTCAGACCCTAGTACAGTGCACTAAGTGTGCCCAGGGCTTGTAAATCAAATGCTGCTGGTGGGCTTGCAGCACTGGTTGTGCCACCCACAGAAGTAGCTTGTAAAGTGTGTCTCAGGCCTGCCATTGCAGAGCCTGTGTGCAGTCTGTGACTGCCAGGTCGACTTGGTAAGTGCACCCACCTACCAGTCCCCAAACCTTCCCTTTTCTTCATATCAGACACCCCTATGGTAGGCCTACGGGCAGGGTGCATTGTAAGGATAAGGTGGGACATGCCTGGTGTGTGGCATGTCCTAATAGTGAATTACAGCCATTTTCGTTTTTCACTATTGCAAGGCTACCTGTTCCCCATAGGCCAGAATGGGCAGTTTGATTATAACATCTTATAATCCTAAACTGACTCAGGGAACTAGGTAGAAATTCGAGTTTAGTATGCCTGAACTCAGAATGATAAAATACATCTTTTAGTGAAGTTGGTTTTAACATTCTGTGTTTGAAAATACCACTTTTAGAAAGTGGGTATTTTCTTGCCTAACTATCTAGCCTGCCTCTGCCAGCTTGTGTATTGTGTGTCTGGTTTGTGCGTGACAGGGGCTGGGGGTGGCTACAGGAGAGAGGGTGAGGCAGCACAGGGCTGAATAGAGAGATCTGCATCCAGAGTGGTGGGAGGAGTTGCATCTGGATCTGAATAGGGCTGTGCCTGCCTTCCACAATGCTGGCTCCACCCCCTGCCGGGCGTCTGAGTACCCTGCCCCACATTCTGAAAGGAAAAGAAGGAGACATGTACACAGAGTGCTCCAAAGCTGCACAGAACTGGTTTAACCTAGGCAAAGGCCTCTCTGCCTTCAGAGAACAAAGAGAAAAGGAGTATAAGTACTGGGGCCCAAACCCAGGAACTTTAGATCACTTTTGGGAACAAGAAGAAACCTTTGCTGAGGAGCGGAACCAAGAAGAAACTGAGGAGAGACTATCCCTAAGCTGAAGTGCTGCTTGGGGGATTGGCCTGCAGTGGTTTGCCTGACTGCCAAAGAAAGGAGAAAGGAACTTTTGCTTTGCTGTGACTTTCATCAACTTGTAAAGGATCTCCAAGGGCTTGGAAGAGAGCTTGCCCCCTGACCGAAGTCCCAGGACCATTGGACCTCACCCCCTTTGTGAATTGCTGCTGGAAACTCTGTTTCAGTGGCTACAGAGGTAGGGAGCTGTGACCGGCTCGGTGTCCTGTTGGCACCGCATCGAGCAACGCCTGCATCTTGCAACGCACGGCCTTGGTCTCACCGACTCCGTCAACGAGCCGCTGCCTGCACCGTAACCTGTGAGCACCGCACCTTGCAACGCCTCGCTACACCGAATCCATCTGGTCCGACCGACACGGTCACTGTTGCTGAGTTCGAGTCCTGTGACCGCACCGGAGTTGGGCACCGCTGGCACGCTTCGCGACGCACCGCCCGACTCACACCGCTGTCCGGACTGATCGACGCCAGCTCCTGAATCCGGCTCCGTCGCCGCACCGCAACCTGCCAGCACCGCATCGAAGCACCGTCTCGCCCTGCAACGCACGGCCCTGGTCTCACCGACTCCGTCTCGACGACGTCAACGAGCCGCTGCCTGCACCGCCTCGAGGGACAACGCGTCCTGCAACGCTTCCATTTTGCAACACAACCGCGACGAACAGCCATCCGGCTTGCACGCCCGTGCCTGCCGCTTCAAGTAAAAGGTACTGTGACCGAGTCAGTCTACGCTGTGTTGGCCCGTATCGACGCGGTCAGCTGGATTTGATAGACTCGGTTTGTTCTTTACATCGCAGTAGCCGGAGAAGGCTACCGACTCGCACAGAACCTTGAATTAAGCCTTTTTGATCAGAACTAAGCATTCTTGACAGTATTGTGGATTATTTTTGTCGTTTATGGTCTTGTGATAAATCTATATAAAGTATACCTATTTTTATAAATATATAACCTGTGTGGTGTCCATTTGTAGTGTTGTCACTTGATTACTGTATGTGTTCACAAATGCTTTACACACTGCCTCTGAGATAAGCCTGTCTGCTCGTGCCAAGCTACCAAGAGGGTGAGCAGGGTTATTTTAGGAGTGTACCTACTTTCCCTGACTAGACTCAAGGGTCCCTATTTGGACAAAGGTACCTACCTCTGCCAACTAGAGACCCCCAAATCTAACAACGAGTCTCAGAAAAGTCTGTTGTGGGATACTTCTAAGATGGCAAGAAGCCTGTCGGTGTGCAGAGCTCCGAATCCCCACCCAAGGGCTGCCTTCCAGAGTTGAGGGGACTTCCCTGTAAGACCTTCCTTGGCTGGTTCTGTGGCCTGGTCCCTTATACTGTGAGAGGAGACCGATTGGGTTGGAGCAAAACGGATTTAAATGGATCCCTACAGCACTGTTTACCATAAACATGCTACCTTGGAAGGCTCCAGACAGTTATTTGTAAGGGTCATCTGCCGTCCCTGTCTGCTCCCCATTTCCCAATAATTAACAGTGGATGTCCTGTAACTAATTAATTCCTAAAAAAAAAAAACTGGGGTGGGAGGGGGGGTCCAAGGAAATATATAGACCAGCGAGGACTAATTCCCCAAACATAACCTCAAAACACAGAGTCCTCGGGTCTGATAAGCCGAAACAGCTAATGAAAACAGGACAGCAACATAAGTAATAAGTTGCTGGTGGAAGAGTCCTTTAATTAGGACGAAATCCCACCAAGGTGGCAGGACCAACAAACAATTTGCTACTGTGTTCTCTATTGTGACAAGTGGAGATTATTCAGTAATCAAAAAAATAAATAGAAAAAGGAGGATACAAAACCAGTAATCCAACTTTTGATGAACTCGATTTACTGGTATAGCCCCGAAGTGTGGGGGATAAGAGGCCTCACCTCAACCTGGCAACAGCTCAGGGGAGACACCGCTCTATCCGTCGGTACCCCGGGCACAATACAGAACGCAGTAGCAAATTGTTTGTTGGTCCTGACGAAGGCCGTGACACCTTTACGGGTCGTATAGGCCGAAACATGTTGACCTGGTTCATCTGTCACATGCAGTTATATATATTTTTATACTGCACCTGCACTGCTTTTAATCCTGCCACTAGGAATGAACCAATAAAGTTTTTTTGACTCCTAGTAGTTAGTTTTAACGCCACTCACCTCATATTTTGAGTTTCTCCTTTTTTTGCACTGCTCCCGCCACCCAACCAGTCTTAAGCTCCTCATCTGTAGGATTTAGTATATCCTCCGTAGAGTAGAAATCTAAAACATCCCTGAGCTCCTCCCTCCCAGTGAGGGGGTTGTAGCCCTTGGCATAGCTAGGTGTCTCCGCCAAGAGGAGAATCCCAGATGATGAAGCATGCCACCTTGGCGGGTGATGGGATTTCGTCCTAATTAAAGGACTCTTCCACTAGCGACTTATTACTTATGTTGCTGTCCCTTTTTCATTAGCTGTTTCGGCTTATCAGACCCGAGGACTCTTTGTGTTTTGAGATTAATTAATTCCTCCCTGCCTTCTTCAGGGAGGCCAAGCCAACTCTCCAAATTCCCCCTCCCCCCCCCTTGGGTATTTTACACTTCGTCAAAGAACTAATTATTGACGGTGGAGAAGAGAAGGGAGCACCTGTTCAGAAATGAATATACTGTTGAGGTTTTCAGGCAGAGGAAAGCACGCTTGATCAAATCAGCCTGGCAACATATTTAATTAAAAAAATCTGTATTTACCATTGAACTAGCTTGTTAACAAATATTTGAACAACATGCAGCAGACCTCTACAGCTATTTCCTAACCTGACGTTTTGAAACATATGACTTGGGCTTTTACCGTAGGAAAATGTTACAACAACCTATGCAGCCATAAGTAAGAATCTTTAATAGTGGAGATAGTCTAGTCTCAATAGTATGAGTCCTATTTGCATACTATTTCAGACTTAGCTGGATTCAAGGAGCCAATTATAGGTGGCTTGGCTAATGTCAAAGGTAGGCTTTTATACAGGTCAATAGTGGTTTCCCATGACAAGTGATGGGAGTGATATTTCTAAAGTGACTAATGGATAGTTAAGTCTACACTGGAGCCAACATGTAACATCCAACTGTTAAATCACTGGTTCGATTTCTACACAATTGTACTTTGATCTTACCTAAAGGTTAGGCAAGCTAATCGGGCTTAGCCAGGCTTGTTCCATGGTTAGAGGTGGGGCTCATGCCTGTTTAGTTGTTTCCCAGTGCTACTAGAGAAAATATGCCAGTAAATCCACTCTCATAAAAGCAAAAAATCTGGGGCTACCACATGAAAAGGCAGGTTCCCTACAGACACATCCACTTCTGAGTCTCTGACTTAAGAACCGCAGGGCTTTCTTAAACATGGCACAGTGCATCACATGAGGTGAATGTCAGTTTGTGGCCATTGGATCATATTTTTGTACATATTCATTCTATTAGAAATTGTCATTTTGTCTTGGGGTTCTCCTTCTAAAAACAAAACCAGTGATTTTCATTCATCTGGTGTCTGTTTTCTGTTCCCTTTTGAGTGATCAGATGCTGAAATTCTGTAATTATGGGCTAGTATATTGGGGACATTTTAGGTAGTAGGTCAACTTTGATCCAGGTTAATGAAAAAGGTGAAGGCAGAAATCCCAGTCGTCCTTCTGCGCTTGGTGCTTTTGTGTTCATGTACAGCTCAACATCTGTTGGCCATTCTCACTTCACAATAGAGTAACCAAGACCTACAAGATGAAAAATACCTAGGGCGTTAAAGTAAGACGAGTTGCTTCTCGTAGAACCTTGTTTGTATAGTCTGTTGCAAGTGACTCCGATTACATCATGAACTGTCGAGTCACATAGCAAAGGAAGGCCATGGGCAAGTCTTTGGAAGCAGCTCCTCTACAGCACACATTCACCTTCTGGTCTGTCTGGATTCCTGGACGGATGCGATTTTGGTGAAAACCTTAGCAGACTAAACCCTTTGGTCTAACCCATGTGTTCTAATTTCACAGTTTAATTTACGTTTACTGGCGTGACTAAACCAGCCAAGTGAATGCTCTAGTCCGTGAAATGTTTATGGTTAGTCTGTTTTCCTGCATCCTTCTGCTCGTTTGTGGCCTTCCTTTCCAATGGAAGGAGCGCACTAAAGCATGAGTGCTACAGGCCGGGGTCCGTATCCGCAGCAAGCAACAGTCGGAGTCTGTGCCTCCTATGGGCCTCCATTTATGCCTTTGGAATAAGCGACTTGATAGTGATTGTCAACCCCAGCTTTCTTAGGAGCACACTGTCCGAGACGTGCTTGCTTCAGAGCTGCATTTCCTCACTGACCTCTGTTCTTAATTCGGCCTTTCTGTTTATTGTGTTTATCTCCTATTCTTAAGTGTATTGCAACGAGGTGTGACCTCTAAGGGACTTTCACTCTCGGCAGGGCTCCGTAAATGTGGGATTGTGGAGCAGATGGTGTTCTTGTTTTCTTGGATGCAGTTGTAGACCGTTAGCAGACCTGATGGTGCACAGATTACTGTAAACACTTTTTCAGGTCTTCTATCAGCTATAAGTAGTTCATGGCAAAGACGATGCTGGGTCAAGACGATGCTGGGTCAAGCTCGCTGCTGCATTTTCAATAATAACTTGTGGAGCAAAGAATGTTTCAAATATAATTACATTTTGCTGGATCCGGCCCAGCGCATGCCGTGGCCTAGCTCTTCAGCACAGGTCCAGCAGGTCCCTTCCTGGTTTCTGTCATCCTCACTAAAGCATCGCTTTTTAAATGTGTTTTCCAGCTGCCTTCTCGTTTCCTGTAAATGTACCTCTAAAACTAACACTGGTTACCGGACCAAGGACAAAGTCCTAACCATTTACTGAAATATAAACACTGTCCTGGTAATCACGAATGAGTTTTATTTAATGAATTATCTGAGCTGAGTCTTCAACGTGTTGTAAGATAAATTGGTTAGCAGGATATTTCTGTATAGCCAAATAAGAAAACAAGACTACCACTTACTGCTAAATCTCAGTATTAAGTACACGCTTTGAAATTGGAGAAAATAAGAATAGTAAAAGAACTTGCCAAAGTCACTATTCTACAAAATGTATTCACTACCACTGTATTATCTGTCTATCTCTGTCTTTCTCCATCCACACACACCTCCACATCAATTAATCAATCAATATAACTTTATTCGGTCTGATTGGAAATAGATCATAAAAGTACATAGAAATATTGCACATAGCTGTAATCAAACATAAAATTAAAAAATGATCTTGCATTAAAAACGGGTAAAAAGATATATGTACATAAACGGCTTTAAAATTCCTCAAGTGCAAGTCGTAATCAAATTTTAAAACCCCATTACACTCCTGCAGAGAATGGCTAAGATTTAAAAGGAATGATGGGGAAGGAGAGTGAACAAAAACCTCTTATCGGGTCCGCTGTGCGCTCCTACTATCCCCCCAAATTTAAGCCAAAACATCTCAGCCAAGCTTCATATATTAAACCATAATTCTAGCGGATTAACTTAACATGGCTTTTCTAGCCCTAATGGCTCCTTTCAAAAAGGCACAGACACTGAAAACAACTTCAGGTAAATTCAGAGATTGTAAATAAAGGAGAGCTAGGCTACAGCGGCGGAAACCTAGCCTCCGTAACAAAGGTATTAAAACGTGCTTTCGTGCTAGACTGTGCAAATTGAAGAAAAACAAAGTGCAATAGTGATTGTGCAGAGTTATTGTCACAAGGACAAGTGCAAACTATATTCCCTCTGGGTCTAAACATTTTTTGAAGAATAAGGACCAATGAATTGACCCTGCTCTGAAGCAAAAGAGAAGTGACCGCTCCCATCTTGACAAGTCCAAAGATAAATATAAGGGGGATTCGTCTTTATGTAAAAGACTACAATAATGCAACACTGAGGGTTTAGATAGCTCGTTTTTCAGTCTGCACAATAGTCTTTAAATAATATATTCACCTCCTTCTTGGCATTTTTGGGGTTACAACTAGGATCCGTAAACCAAGAGGATATACCGAGGGATCCAAAAGTGTCCCGTGTTTAACTCAGCCACGGTATGAAATAGGCCTTATCCAACGTCGGGCAATCAATATAATGTCTTTACAAAGCTTAGTTGCCGGGTTCCATCCGATACTGACGCAAAATAAAAGTGGCGCCAGCTGAATCTTGTCTTCTATAAAGCCCTGGTTCAACTTGAAGTTGGTAATGAGACTAGAGGTGGACAGCGGTAAGCTCAGCAACCGTCGCAAAAATCGGTTGTCCTCAACCTGTAAAGATCATTTAGTAAAACCCCAAACTCCTGCACCATAGGTGGCTGTGCTAATGCACTGCGAAGTATATACCTTCAGTGGAGTGGAGGGAACACAGTCCCCAGAATATCTGGTCTAATAAGATTGCAAACTGTGCAGGCGATTTTATTTCGTTTAGCGCTAGCCTGAGCAAGATGGGGATTCCACGACCCTGATGAACTAAAGGTTAACACTAGATAACAAAAGTTATCAAAACTCGTCAAATCGTGCTCATTGATCCTAATTTTGTTTAACCTTAGTTTGCCCGGGCCACAAGACATGATGTGTGACTTAGTATAATTAGTTTTTAAGTTTAAGTTGTACATAAAAGAGGCTCAGTGCGTTTGGAGTAAGGGCTAGCAACACTGCGTCGTCATCATACACTAAGGGAGGAATTGGGGAGTCTGCGATTCTAGGTATGTCTAGATGGGAGGAGGATAAATGAGCTGAAAGACCATTAATATATAAAATAGATAATAAGGGTGCCATTATACACCCCTGCCTCACTCCACTCTTCAATAGAAAATCAGAAGAGAGCTCCCTGTGAGAGTCTAAACGAACTCGAGCTGAGAGGTCTGAGTGTAGACAATACAGAAAGTTTACTAAAGGGGGGTCTACGCCTTGATCCAGCAACATTAACCAAAGTTTGGTTCTGTTCACTGAATCAAAGGCAGTAGATCAGTCCATAAAAGCCAAGTAAATAGGGGAGCGTCATCACGCAGATGGCAGTTTCTTTCTGATCTCTGTACTCCGAGCCCATAGAAATCAAACTATGCATGTGTACAGAACTCTAGGTTGGAATCTTATTAGTCTTATTAGTGGACTGTAGCGTCAATTCCACAGAACGTGAAGGGTGGGTCAGTGAAGAATCTGCAGTACATAGTCTCTACCAGAAAACACATTACCAAAGGTACGTAACTTGTTCTTATGATAGAGAGTTTTAACCACAGATCCCTCACCTGGTGAGTAGATACCAAAGCAGTATGTCCCCAGTTGGTGGTCTGGGGAATGGCTCAGACCTGGCTATCCAAGCACTAGTGCTTTGTGAACGTGTGGAGGGTCGCCCACATTAGTCTTGCAGGTGTTCAGGACTGGCACCAGCGCAGTGGTGGCAGCCTTTGCTCTTGTGAGATGAGTATGCAAGCCTTCAAGAGGCTGTATTTTGTCTAGCCCATAGCAGAGCTTAATACATGAAACAGTCCACTGAGAGATGATTTTTTTTTTCTGCTTTTCCCCTTTTTTGCTCCAAGGAAGCCCACAAAGAGATGCTCGCCCAGTTGGTCTCTAGTCTGATCCATGTAATAAGTGAGAGCTCTGTTAGGGTCAATACGGTAGAGCTGTTCCTCCTCCTTAGATGGGTAAGAGGAAGTGTAAAAAGCTGGCACAGTGATGAGCTTCCATATGCGAAAGGGCGTGACTTTCTTTGGCTGGAAAGTCGCCTTTGTCCAGAAGACCAGCTTGACAAGGAAAAGGGGCGAATATGGTTGTTCCACAGACAAGGCCTGGAGTTGGCTCACTTGCCTGGTAGATCTTGTGGTGATGAGAAACACTGTATTTTATGGTTAGCAGATTGCATAGATTCAAAGGGAGTGCACATCAGGTAGGTGAGAACCAAATTAATGTTCCATTGCAGCATCACCAAACTTGTTGGCTGGAACATGTGGCTCAGTCCTTTTAAGAAACTCATCACAACTGGTGATTTAAAAAAAGAGATGACTGATCTAGCAAACCTAGTAAGGCCGAAAGATAACCCCTTAACAGTTGTCACCTGGGGCTTCTCTGGGCTAAGGAATTACAAAACGGAAGGTCCGGCAACTTTGCATTCAAGAATTGATGTTACAGGAGGAACACCAGACAATCCACTTCTCCCAGCATCCAGCACAGCCACGAGGACCACCCTCAGAGGTGCCTAACCCCCAGGGAGTTTTAGAGGTACATACTTCGAGGCATGGAAAACTCAAGTCCGGCACCAGAAAAAAAACTGCCAAAATCAGTGCATGACTCTAGAGTCACAAAATTTTGAGAGTCAAACAAGGGGTAATTTTAGGTGCTGGAATCGACTGCCAATTGATTGACTTCATTCGCTTCTGACTCGGCCGTGCACCGCACGGATAGGCCAGCTGCAGTAAGCTAATGGCAGTGGGTAGGGCGCAGCGGATGGCTGCAACCATCCCACTGCCCAACTCCCACTGCATACAGTCGAAGGATGCGGGGACAGGCTGACTTGTTTGGGTGGAGGGACTGGCCACAGGCCAGGCTATGCACCAAGCTACTGCTATCCACAGCTGAAGACTGAGGTGCCGGGTTAAACACTCACAGCTGGGTGGAACTTAAGTACTTGATTTAAAAAAAATAAAAAATAAATAAATAAAATAAATAAAACTGAGACACATTGTGACAAACCACTGAAATTCGCCATTTAAGATTGCCAATGCACGCAACACAAGTTATAAATTGTGCTGACCACCATGCTGAAAACAGCAATTTGCATACAGTCCAGAAACAAAGGAAACCGCATTTAAGAGAACAACATGCTGGTTGGTGCAAGTACTGGTGTGTGTTGTGTACGCTGGTGACCATAACCAACAAATTTCAGTGGTTTGTTGCCTTTGAGCCAGAACCATAACTATGTTTATAACTTATTTTCTGAGTGGGTGTGTGGGTGGGT
This sequence comes from Calotriton arnoldi, assembly GCA_963921515.1. Taxonomy (NCBI): domain Eukaryota; kingdom Metazoa; phylum Chordata; class Amphibia; order Caudata; family Salamandridae; genus Calotriton; species Calotriton arnoldi. The sequence continues at coordinate 61,512 of CAWUFW010017563.1, forward strand.
GTGGGTGTGTGGGTGGGTGTGGGGGTGTGTGTGTGTGTGTGTATTCACCACATTTCCCGTTCTTTGAGCTCCTCACTCGGACAGGAAAGAAGGACTCGCACTCCAGGGTGAATGTAATCAATTGTTTTTACTGGCAACGCGTTTCGATCAAACTATCTTCTTCACAAGCCAACATTTCACCACTAGTGACCACCATTTTAAAGTGTATTTACAAAAAATAAAAGAAGGACCAACGTGAAGTACAGACATAGAAAACATACTATCCTTGTTGTTTCTAGGTTTGCAGTACAAAGACAGACTTCCTGCTGGCGGGGGGCTACACAGCCAGACAATGAATAAATACAAAATAAAAAACACAAGTTAATCGGCACAATGTTGACGCATAATTCACATTGATTACGAGAGAGGTATTCCACCATTCAATTAGTTGACCGAGAAACTGATTCGTCCTAAGTGGTCAGCGGGCTTTGCGGGTGTTGGTGTGAGGTGGGGATGTCAATCTGGGGGTACTCTATGTAATGTATATCTTCGGCTTAGGGCCATGCCTTGCTGCGTGTCTACTCTAAGGGAGGGTTACGCCGGGCCGCTTCATGGCGCGTCTCTTCTATGGGGGACCGAGTGCCCTGCGACAATGGCGCATCTGTTGGTTCCTGTTTAAAGGAATGAAGTAGGGTTGTCCATTGCATGGATATGTGGTGTTTGCGGGTGCCTTTTGATTTCTTCTGACCGAAGCGCCTCTTCTTCCGAGGCACCCCATTTGCTGACCGCCCCCTTCTAGGCTGCTAGCGGCGGCCCCATAGGTGCTCTCCAGTGCATTGCTATGCTTCTTTTAGCTAGGAGGAGCGCCAGGGACGCGAAACGTGTCACTACTTTTTGGTGTTTTTGGCGTTTGGTTATGCCCAGCGTGCACGCCCCCCACGTATTAATGTCTGTAAGTTCTGTGACTGTTAGGAGGGTGGCGTGTATTTAACTCCAGTAGGCTCGGAGCGCTGGGCAGTCCCAAAACATGTGAAGAAAGGACGCATTGGGTTCTGGGAATCTTCGACAAGTGAAGTACGTGTCCAGATAGTAATGTTGAAGCTTCTCGGGGGTCAAGGAGGCGCGGTGTAAAATGTGCAATTGTATGTTTTTAAAACTGTAGTTGCTGGACACTTTTTTTAGGGAACTCCAGCGCCCCCTCCCATTCTTTGTCGTGGAGTGGCCTCTGAATCTCTGCCTCCTACTTCTCACGAAGGGGCGTGAGATTGATCGGGTTCAATGCTCGCACCGCTTTATATATCCAAGTCACCAGATGTCGCCCGGGGCCCATTTGCAGTGTTGCGTGCATCACCGGGTGTGTGGGCGGTTCTGTATCTATTGTGTGCCACATTTGACGACAGTCTTCCATCATCTGCCTGTGCAAAAGTTTAAATGTTTAGTTTTCAGACATAAATATTTTCACTTTAAAATAGAGGTTTTTTATTTTGTTTTTTTGAGGGGGTTTATATATAGCGCAAACTCGACCCAAAGGTATGAGCGCGCTTTACATGAGCACCAGTTGCGTTACACAAGGACACCTTCATTTTTGGTGAGCATTGGGAGATGAAGCGATTTGTCCAGAATCCCAGAATGTTGAGCGTCCTTGCTGAAACTTGATCCCGGTTCCCCAGCTTCGAGGTCAACCGCTCTAGCCGTTAGGCCACATCCTCTCCCCAGTTGGTTACACAGATAATGCTAAGGTTTATCCAGTCACTATTTCAGTTAAATATAGAAGATTTAATGCCAAATTACTCTAGATCTTTGTCTTGTAGATATCCACTACATCCTGCAGACATCCTTGACCAATAGAAGTAACAAGTCTATGATGGATTCATAGTCTTTTTTTCCTGGCTCGGTACTTGAGGAGTCGTGGTTTGGCTGGGCAGTACATGTTACAGTTCAGTGGTTGAGTTCTTTACGAAGTCGTCACAGAGCCGTAATGATGCTTTTTGCAATGGAAATGGCCACAATCCTTAGTCGGAGGAGGATAATGACTTTGAAGTCTTGATGATGTAAAGACTTTCTGGTCTGATGGCAATAACATCTTTGTGTTATAACACCAACTCCCAAGTTGGCTTCAAACCTCTAAATTAGCAAACGAGTGAGGAGAGTCCCTGATGAACAAATAAACTGGTATACACTGATCAGAGTAATCAAACAAGAGGTGAAGATGAAGTATTTTTTTGCCATCTAGGGAATGCGATAACTACAAGTAACTACAAGAAGGCATCCAAGGTATTTTTGCCTTGCAATTGTCTCAACACAAGCAGTCCCTTTGTTTCTGTAAAGGAATACTTTGCACTAGAACCATGTTGGCTTGAGATAATTATGTAAATCTGTAAGACATGACTTAATGTGCATTCTTTTTTTTAAAAACTTTACTTTTTATCTTTGTTTAATTTGTCATTAGCACCCTCTCCTGGAAATGTGGTATTTTGCTGTATGAATCATTGACGAGGTGCACATCTCTTTGCTGATAGATCAGGATCCTTGAGATGTTGTAATGAGGTCTGGTTTGACAGCACCGCTGTTGCCAGACTTAATGTGCTGGACCTAAAAAAGAGCTTTCAGGAGTACCACAGAGATGGACTTTGGTTACGCTCACGTGTAAGTAGCTAGGAGAACATGTTTTGATTGAGCAAAAGTTGTGTACTTCCACCTAAAAAGTGCTGTCCCTCCACCAGCTGAGATTATTTTGCTTATTTATCCAGATGCCTGAGCAACCATCAGTATGGCGCCTGAGCTTGAACTTTAAAGGGCACACATGACATTATAATGCTATTAAAATGTCTTAGATAACTAGGTAATATATGATGTTTGTTTTTCTCTGGCAGCAGCACAGATGCCCTGACAGGCCATCATTAACGTTCGATCTCAAAGTGCAGTGTGTTGTATTTGGGAGCAGTATGGAATGCCTACACTAATCTACATAGATTTTTAGGTTTGTCTGACAGTGCAGCTCCTGCAAGACCTTATGTGATCAACAACAAAAGAGCCTTGAGTACTACTGAGAGATGGTCTTAGGCTCCAGCCACATGTTGACCCTCCTGAGTACAGGATTTGATTGGGCCAAATTTGTGTGCTTCCACTAAAAAGACTGCTTGTATTGTGCTTTTTGGCTTGTGGGAAAGCTTATGCTTGACTCAGCAGGACTGAGTTGGTTATGGTAGCAAGCCAATGATCATGGCTATAGGCCTGCTCTGTTTCATATGAAATGCTATGATAAAGGTCAAGAAATAACAAATGAAAAGGAGCGTTCAATTCTATACAGGATTATCTGTTACAAAATCAACGGATGATTAAACTGTTCTCCAGCAATAGATCAAGTAGTCATGATGTGATGAATAAAAGATATTCAGGAGTCTTGCTAGTTGCTTTGATTCCAATTTTATTAAAAAAATGCCAATTTGACAGACACAATCCATTCGGCCCAGCCACCGCGTTTCGTCCCTGTGGGACTTCATCAGGGCTTGATCAATATCCCAATGTTGTCTTCCACCTAGTGTTGGCTCCTGAAGCAACTCGCAAGACTCCTGAATTACTTTTATTCATCACATCATGACTACTTGATCTATTTCTGGAGAACAGTTTACCCATCTGTTGATTTTGTAACAGATAATCCTGTAGAAGAGGTGTGGCGCAGCGGCCAGGGCGCCTGACTCCGGAACACAGGGGCTCACGGTTCGATCCCCGGCGGCAGGTTAGCCCAACACCATGTGACTCTGGGAAATGGCTCACTTAATCTTCCCGATGGCCCCCAGCGCCTTGACACACTCGGGTAATTGTTCGCGCTTTACAAATACTGGATTTCATTTCATTTTATAGAATTGAACGCTCCTTTTCATTTGTTATTTCTTGACCTTGTGTTGGGGTGACATCTTGGCAATGGGGTCACAAAAGTAGAGCGTTGGAGGAAACAGAATTGGTATTAATTACACACCAGTGCGCCGTTTGGAGCCCACATTGCCAGTGTGCTTTTTTCTGCTATGATAAAGGCCTTAAGCCTGACATTTATTGTGAAAGGCACATGTTTGTCAATAGGCATTTGCGTGAATTGTTTTTACTCTATAATAATGACTAAAGGTAGGTATTTGGTTAAATGGAATCTCAAAGATTGCTGTAATAGGCAGTGGTTTTGGTGACTCGTGTGATTAACCCTGGATATCGAAGGTTTGCTTTGTGTGAGACTCCTTGTTAAACCCTTAGATGCCAAAGGTCTGCTCTGTTTATTATGAAAAGATATGATAAACTCAATAGGCATGACATTGATGGTGAAAAGAATATGTTCAAGGCAATAGGCATTTAAAGGTGGGTTATTTCTCTGCCTACTGATAGTTATTGTGGTACTTCAAATGTCACAGATCACCTTTTTAGGAAAGGATGTTGTTGTTGGTTACCACCTCTGACAAAACCTAAAGGGAGAAGATTTGTGCTGTAATAATTCTTGCTAGGATCCCTTCTTAGCTGTCTGACAGGATCTTGTGTTAAAATATAATTAAATAATACATACATACATATAGATAGATATATAGAGTGCCTTTGAGTAAGCTCTGTTTCTCTATTGGTCTTTCTCCTTGTCATTTACATTCTGCTTCATCCATGACCTTGTACTGTATGGGTAATGGTTTAATACACATCAGTCACTCTTGACATGTGAATGATGGCATTTTCTGAACACATGTACATCCACCTGAAAATTAGGGGTGGGCGTAAATCGTGGAGTTTCACTCTGTGGAATTCCACGGAGTTGCATGGAAACTTGGAGAGAATCTGCGGAGTTCCACGAGCTGGCGGAAATCGGCACGTCACGCTGCTCACGCTGATTTTTAGCACTGGGAGCTTGTTCTGTGCTGCAAAATCAGCACAAACTGCACCACACGGCGCACCACGGGGTGCTACTCATTTGCTGCTGCTCGAGTAGATTTTCTACTTGAGCGACCGCTTTATCACCATGAACGGTCGCGACCACCTGCTTTAAGAAAATCTCACAGAGTGTCCTCTAGCGCCTGAAAATAGAACTAGGGGACGCCACTTCTCGCTTGCCAATTACCGTTGGTGAGCTATTCGCAAGCAACTCTGCCATGCGGTAGTTGGCGGAGTTTGGCCAGAACTCCGCTTTACAAGTGTAACGCGGAGTGGCCAAAACTCTGCGGACTTTGCCAACAGAGTGGAATTTATCACCCAGCCCTACTGAAAATGAGTGCACTGCAATGTCTGGGCTGTTTGGCTAGTCCTTTAGTTTTCAGTTTTTTCCTTTTATAGTTCCTCTTTCATTTCTTCTCCGCTTTTTATTTTAATGTTTCTTTCAAGGATACTGCAGCTCTCCAGGCAGTGCTAACAGGTTGATTGCTTTCTGCCCATTTTGTCTGCAGTGCTTCTCATCACAGTGGCCACTTCCTCTAAACCAGGAAACCATTTTGGAATGCTGTTATTCATAGTATATCATTGTTTTACCACTCTAAGATGGCCAACATGTTGTTAAATGTGGCATGGCCAAGCTGTAACTTAAAACAATGATAGATTATTTACAATACCTCTGCAAGACACAAACCTGCTGCTGTTTATTTTGTTATTGCAAACATATGCCTGTTGTGTTTAGACAGCAGCATGTTTTCTTTTTTCTATTTTTATTCATCTTTCATATGTTGTTGAGTACCTGTTTTATTGTGATTGTGCCAGAGGGTGAATGCAAGAATGAGTCTGTGGATGGATGGATGGATGGATGGATGTATGTATGAGTGTTATGTTAAAAGATTTTGTAAAGCGCGCGTACACTGGGCTGGTTTTATGGCGCTACTCTGAGAGGTGCCTGACCCTAGGGAGTTACTCATACGCTTGTCTGAATAGCCAGGTCTTGAGGAGCCTCCTGAAGCTTAGGAGGTTGTTGCATGATTGGATTTCGGGGGGGAGAGAGTTCCAGAGTCTGGGAGCTAGAACAGCAAACCTAGCGCCACCCAGGCGCTTTAGTTTGAAGTCCGGGGTTGACAAGAGGTGCTTATAGGCCGAGCGCAAGTTGCACGTGGGTATGTGCCTATGAATAAGGCTGTCCAGGAATTTCAGGCTTCTTCCATTCAAGGATTTGAAGATGAGACAACATACCTTGAAGGCGCAACGCTGTGAGATGGGGAGCCAGTGCAGCTTCCTCATGAGGTGGGTGACATGATGGTGCCTAGGCAGTTGAAAAATCAGTCTTGCTGCTTGGTTCTGTACCAGTTGCAAGCGTTTGGTTAGGTAGAGTGGAATGCCAAAATATAGCGAGTTGGCGTAGTCAACATGGGACATAACCATGGCAAGAACCACCTGGGTCAAAGCATCCTGGGTGAGATATCTTCTAATCTTTTTTTATTTTCCTCAGCTGGAAGAAGCATGCGGATATCACTGACCCATTTTGGGACTTCATGGTGAGGTCGTGATTTATTGTTACCCCGAGACTTTTGGCCGAGGCAGATGGTGAGGAAGGTTGGCCCAGCTCCTTTGGCCAAAAGTGTGAGCCCCATGGGTTGTGAATTCCCCCTGTTGGAACTAACTCGGTTTTATCCGGGTTGAGTTTTAGATGATTGCTATTCATCCACCCTCTAATAAATAGCATGGTAGACTGGAAATGGCGAACCGAGTCGGGGGAGTTGCTGATGGAGAATATTAGCTGGAAATCATCAGCATAATTGAAAGTGCAAACTTTCTTCTCTCTCAAAGCCCGGATCAGTGGGAGGAGGTATAGGTTAAACAGGAGGGGGAAAGTGAGGAGCCCTGCGGGACACCACATGTGGTCCTCGTTTTGGGAGCTGTATACTGGGCGATGCGAACCGACTGGGAGCGATTTCCAAAAAAGGAGCGGATCCAGCCCAGGGCAGGCCCCTGGATCCCCACGTCTCCGACACGGTCGATCAGTATACCATGGTCAACCGTGTCGAAGGCTGCGGAGAGATCAAGGAGGACAAGGGCCTGCGGGGAGCCCTTATCAGCATCCCTGCGGAGAGTGTCTAATACTGTTAGTATTACGGACTCTGTGGAGTGTGCAGGGCGAAACCCTGCTTGATAAGGATCGAGGTATCCAGACTCTTCTAAGAATCCGGAGAGGCATCTAGTGGCGTAGGCTTCCAGGACCTTGGCCATGTATGGGAGAAGAGAAATTGGACGGTAATTCGTCAATGTTTGAGGGTCTGCCCCTGGTTTCTTCAGGAGGGGGACAACAATTGCCTCCTTGAAGGTTTCAGGGACAAGGCCCTGGGACAATGACGCATTCAGGAGAGATAGAGCTGGGCTGGGAAGAGCAGTGAATATTTCTCTTAAGATGCCGGGGGGGCAGCAGTCCTTAGGTGAGCCTGATCTTACTTTGGTAAGGAGATCCAAGAATGTCTGGTTGCTGACTGTAGGGAAATGAGTGAAGGTGCTGGGGTATTTAGATGTAATAGGGCTAGCCTCCGAAATAGGACATGCCGGGATGCTGGCCTTGATTTGTGCAATTTTGTCAATAAAAAAATGAGTTCAGGGAGTTACAAAGGGTTTGAGAGGGAGTGGATTTAATTGTGACTCTGTCAGGATTAGACAGCTCATTGACAATTGAAAAAATCTCCTTGGACCTATTAGTTGCGGTCAAGATTTTAGAGGAGAAGTAGGCAGCTTTGGTAGTCAAAATTGCTTTTTTGTAAATTTTCATGGCGTCTAGAAAGGATTTTTTGTCCTCAGATAGGTAGTTGTGTCTCCACTTTCTTTCGAGTTGCCTAAGCGCTAATTTTTGGGCTTTTAAGTCGGCGGAGAACCATCTCTGAGCTTCGTGACGACGAGTGCAATGAGGAGTGCACGTATGATGACTTAATGAGTGCCTACACCCATCAGTGATACACACAGCACACTATTCATAAGCCAGACTGTAAGAAATTAGATTATTATTTTGGGGTCGGTGACTATCCGTCTCTAGGGATAATTACAACCTTTGTCTGGGTGAAACTTCAAAGTCACTAAATGAAGTTGAGCTCAAACCCCTTGGAAGCAATGGCACAAAGCAGACCGGCTATAGGGAAATGGCACTAAAAAGCTCTGAGCATCAATGCTGGTGTATGGTTTGCGGTAGACCAGGACTAAGACTCCATTCCAGGCTGATTGCGATGCAGCGCAGGTCTGATAAAGTAAGCGGGTTCATCCCAGTCAAAAAGTTTACCTTCTGACTTAGTCTTTTAAGCCCCAATCAACCACAGGAGTACACTTCTGAAGCTCCCGCAGGAGCTAAGAGGAGGCACTTAGAGACTCACATGGTGTCTGACAGAGGCCAGGGTCCAGTCCAGGTCCTTTTGCCTCTGTTCATTTGGGTATTTTCAGGAAAAGGCTTCTTCAGACATGTTGTCTTCATATAGCCATATATGAGGTTGGCCAGCTGACCCTTGGAGTCCACATCATTGTTATGGGGACAAGAGGGAGCAGGTCTAGTTCTTCATGGCTCATCTCAGGTCACAGGCTGCAGGTCCAGTCCTCTTCTGATCTTCAGCAGGTCCGCAAAGTATTCTGAAGAGGGGTCTGGGGTGACACATTTATGCCTGTCACAAATTAAGGGGTGACTCCTGGGCACTGCCTAACCAATAGGGTAAAAGTTCCCAGGCCCAACTCTGCCCACAGTTTCAGTAGTACCTGTTTGCCTTACTGCAAACAGGCCCAAAGTGCCATGTATCATGGCATTTTCAAAATTGTGAAAGTCTTCGGCCGCACTAAACATGGACTCTGAGGGCTGGGGAGTGTACTACGAAATCCTAGTTTCCTTCCCCATCGAACACTGAAATCCATTTTGAAGCAGGTACTGTACCCACAACAAACCCAGAGATAGAAGTCTGGTAGAACAAGAGCAGGGCCCTTCAGCTACCTGACGGGGGATCCATAAGAATGTTCTTGGTATCCTGTTCTCGCTCTTTCAAGTGGTCCAGAAGGGTTTGCTGTGGCTCAACAGACCAGCCAGGCAGGATTTGACAGTGTGTTGGCACCAGATGCCACAGCCCCCACTTGGATTATCCTATGAAGTTTAGAGGAGTCATCTGTGCCTGTTCAGGGCAGCCTATTGTTTGCTCCTGGGAGGCATTTCACTCATTTTAATGACTGAGCACGGGCTGAGAGCTGGCAGAGGCTTATTCTAATTAACCCTCTGACCGTTCAGGCAGGTAAACCTCTAAAAGTTACTTTTATTTGATATTTATTAAAAATCCTAAGTCAGAAAGGACTTGAATTTCTAATAACTATTAAAATAGCTGTTTATTTTTCTAGCTGGTCCCATTGTGAGATACTGTATTAGTATTTTAATCTCTACTCTGGTTTTCTACTTAGGACAGGTAGGCCTGTCCCAGTTAAAGTTGCTTTTTGGTTCTTGTCACTGTAGGGACATGGTAACAATTTTCTACAGAACTCGGTTTTACATACCATGAACCCTGCCTAGCGAGCTGCAGGGCCTACATAGGGATGGTTTATTATTTAAAAGCAATGTTTTCTACTGTTGAAGAATTATTTTAGCAAGTCATACTGCAGGGCTAACACTGCAGAAGTCAGGCTACACAGGTTTGGCTTGAAGTCATGTTTGCCCTGTTACTGTAGTGGATGGTACAGTAGGTGCTGCAGTCCGCTAATGGCAATTAACTTCCAGGTCCCGGTGCACTTTCTACACCATATACTATATACTTTTTGGTAAGTTGAATGTACTAGTTAGGAATAAGCCAATTCATCTATGCTTAAAACAGAAGCACAGGCACTCCACTCCTGGTTAGCAGGGGTAAAGTGCACTGTTCTAAAGTGAGCATTAAAACAGGATCCAGCAAAAGGCAAAAAACCTGGGGTGACCACTCCGAACAGGAGATTTCCTACACAGACCTATTGTCTTTGTGAATGCTTTTGGTTATATAGCGCTTATTACCGCTATGTGCATTTTGAAGCACTTGCCTACATGGTTAGCACACTTCACCATGTAGGGTACGGTTGGAGGTGTGCCGTCTTTGTTTTGAACCTATGTGGGAAGTGTTTTTATGTCGTGTGTGATGACTACCAAGCTGCAGTTATCATATTATGGGATGCAGTGCCTAAAAGTGTGACGGATGAATGATTAAGTGAATGATTCAGTTATATAAAGCGTGCTGGAGCATCCTGGCACTGGTTGCGTAGGGAGAAGCAAGAGAATGAGAACCTCTGGGGGCCAATTAGGTCACAGGAGAAAAGGACCAGGCCAGGGTCATATCTCTTTGAAGAAGCGTGTCTTTAAGAGTGCCTTGAAGGTGGACTCTGAAGAGATACTCCGGAGGTGTTCAGGAAGAGTTCCACAACTTTTGGGAGCCAGGAAGGTAAAAGAGCAGCCACCATCTCTTTATTTATGTACCCTAGGTATGCACAACAGATTTTGGTGAGTTTAATGTAGGTTTCAAAGGAGTCAGTACTTTTTGACCTTGTCTTGAATGTGAGCCGGGCCTGTCTGTTGCATCGCCATAAACATGAATAAGAGGGCTTTGAATTTTATTCTTTGGCTAATAGGTAGCCAAGGAAGGTCTCTCGGGCCCTTCCAAATTGAATTACGTTGTGGAATGTTCAGCACCAGTTGACCCGCTGCGTTCTACACTCGCTGTAATGTGTTGATCACCTCTTGAGGAGACCCAAGAAGAAGGACTTTTGCATAATCCAGCCTTGATGTAATTAAGGCATGGATAATGTCCGTGAAGTGTGAGGGAAAGGCCAAAGTTTATGGTTTTCAATATGCTGACCGCTTTGATCATTTCTGCAGGTCTTTTATAGTATTTGTTATGATCTCATTCCGCTAATGTGGTTACTGCACAGGGTTGTCCATTTTGAGAAATGGTCAGGGGATCTGCTGGGGTGGACTTTCCCACAATCGACCACATATGCTTGGGATGTTAGCACTAGGTAAACATCCTATAATGAGATTAAGTAATAAAACAAGATATAAATATGACTGCACATTGGTGAGATGCTCTCAGCCAGTGCCAAAAAATCTTTAGTGAATGAGTGAAACAACCTTTAATTCCGAATAGTGAGGGAAGATCATTAAATGAAACTTTTCTTTTTTCTGCACCACTTCGACTTATGCAGCATTCAGACCCCTTCCTTACCAATGTTGGGGTACTCCAGTCCATGTTTAAAAGGGCTGTCTTAGGCTTGGCGTACAGCAGGCGTGGGTTCTTAATGTTTTAAGTGATTTATTCACTTGGAATTGCTTGTTTAAGCTGTCTGCCCCGGGCATGTAGCACTGTATATAATGTTGTTTCTTTTTACAGTTTATTTCCTCAGAATTCTTTATCTCAGTAAGTCTTCCCTGGCTCTACTCCTAAAACCTGCATGAAAAACTGACCTTGACTTCCAAAGAATTCCCCTCACTTCTTTCTTTACAGTGACCCTCACGTTACCCTCCATGCTTTCTATTTCTTAGCATAGCCTTCTCTCATGCTTGTCTGCCTTAGAGATCTCCTATTGTCATTCTGCAGAGTGCTCGCACCTAATTTCATAGATCGCAACCGCTCCTTTTTTTAAATCCAATCCCTGCAACCTACCAGTACCTAACCTCCACCAGCCTACTGATCTCACCAGCCCCCACTAATGATCCTACCCCGCCAAACTGGCATTTTCATCTACCACAAAGAAACTGAAGGACCTGCATGGATTTTTTAATCCCAATCGTGAACAATACCACTGGATTAACCTTGGGTTCTGGACTAGTGGGCTACTCACTGTAAAGCGTTTTAGTGTCTCGTCAGGTAGTAAGCGCTATATAAGTGCAATTACAGTCTCTTCTACTCAAGAACGCCTCAGCGGTTCAGAATTGTTGCCCACCTTGGAACAATCATTAGCCAAATAAGGAGAAATTCAAGAAAAAATGCAGTACGCTTTTTCCCCCCAAAAAATTGAAATGAAGGTGGAGCAAACCGTAAAATCTTATGGAGATTTAAAGATAGCTGACTGGTAGTGTCCGGTTGGATGTAAAAATGAACATCAACAGATATACGTAAATAAGATGAGGACGCACTGTCGGAGGAAGTTAGCAAAGTGTTCCCCTGCACTGTCAAAAACGAATCCGAGAATAAAGTATTGCAGAGCTGTGTGTATACACACAGGGAAACGAACACAAACCGGTGCCTACACACAAGTGTGGCACGCCTTCATCATTGCGCCAGTACGTGCGTGGCCATGGCCAGCTGCCAAAACCAGCAAAGTTTCTACAACTTCTGGAGAACAGAAGTCGTGTCCTGAGCTCTGACAGGCATCGGGCATCTAGATTCTCATTGGCTGTAGCAGTTCACCTTTTCACTCACATATAGTATTTACCCCAGTTCCGCGTGACTTTAGACTTTAGACACTGCGAACTCCCTATCACACACCAGGTTGGTGTTCATTCCATGGACGGATCTTTTTGAGGAGATCAAGGAATGTTTAAACGCTTACTTTACTCCACCCGGGCACATCCGTTTACACCATTTGTATGAAATGTGTAACCACGAATCTGGCAAAACGGATGCGCACCAAGTCAAATACGACACAGGGCAATTTTACGCTAGTTTTGCTTTAATACCAAATAGTAAAGAAAATACATTTTGTCTTCTTTTCAATGGCACTAATATGCTTTTCCCATTCCCTATTACATAAGCAGTACAAATTGAGTTGCCTAACTTTTTTTTTTCTTTTTGCTCCAGTGCAAAGTTACCATAATACAGCGCAAGAGCTGTTAGATTTAACCTTGTAAATCGTAACCTTACATTTACTTTTAACTCTTAGCCACTCATTAGGAACAGCCCGGTGATTCGGTGAAAATAAAAACCTGTCTCCTTTTCATAAAAGGTTATTCATGGACTATGATGGATTTGTTGGACGCTCAAGACTTGCTTAAACTGTTCTATAAAGTCTCTCTATGCTGCATATCGTTTCATAATTAGTTAATCAAAGCAAAATCCATTTTCTCCATTTCATATGAAACCAGTACTAAAGATGGTACTATTGGGTTTGCATTGTTATTTTGAACCAGTGTAAAGATGATGGGCCACAGCCCCACTTACTTTTCAACGAGAAATAAACCCAAGGCTCTGAGAATATTTATCTGTTCCTGAAACAGAGTAAAATTTCAGGATGTGTAAAAAGGATTACTGACGGCCAGGAGCAGGATGAATAGTTCGGTCAATCCACCTATTTGAAAGCTGGAGAAGGAAGGAGGACTGCTGTGGGCGGGTACTCTGGAGACCAGGCAGTGAGCACCAAGGTATCCTGCCTGGCAGAGTTGGTGGCTCAAACGTTCCGTCCATCATCCCCTTTTGTATCGCCCTGGTATTACTGGCAGGGCTAGTGACTGAGCTACAGTCCTGCCCATAGGTTTGTCCTAATCTACGCTTACCACAGCTGGGGAATCTCCTCTGGTCCTGTGTTAAAGTCCTAATTCTATGAACTAACATATTGTTTCTGGCCCCTCAGTCTTTACCCACCATTTTGCTTTAATAATATGCAGACTTTATTCAAAACAAAGGAAAGAAAAGCAAAAAAAAGTGGCTAGCACTTTGTCATCTGTTATGTTTTTTGTTAGAGTGATGTAGATGCTTCTCTGATTTAGGAAAGCTGATATGGTAGCTAGGAGGTTACTGGCACTGTCGTGTGGCAGACCGGTGGATCAAGAGTCACAACGAGGGGTAATTGCGCTTATATGCAGCTTAACTGGAACTAGTCATGAAATGTATCTAACTTGCTTTTCAGATTATACTCAACCTTGTATCTTTACTGATTTTTAAGTTCCAAGGGATCATTCAGCGTTGGGTGTGCTGGATAAAAGGTTTGAACTATGATAGAACATTGGTGGGAGAGCATCGCTTAAGCCAATGCTACCTTTATATGTAAGGGCTGGACGTACCCTGAACAACCTGTTTCTTCTTTTCAGGTGAAGACCCACCTCCAGGTTCAGTCTGCCACCGAAATAGCTGTGGGGCACCAGCATCCTCATCGCGTATGTATGGCTTTGTGGAAACTTCTTCTCTCAGTGTGTAAAGCAGAGCGTAACCACTTGCGTTTCCCTGGGTCCTTGCTCTTCAGAACCTATGCTCAATGCAACACAAGCTGCTTAACTGTGACAATAAGACTATCGCTTAACTTTCTTGAGGTGTATGAAACCATTCAACTTCTTCCAATCACTGTGTAATACTGTGGTTCCTTGCATAGAAGTGACACAGCAGACCAAACCAGGTGATGTCTTTAAGGTTATTTATTCAAGTCTATAACATCAAAGGTAATAAGGATAGGATAACAGCCCCACCAGGAGCAGCCTGCTAGCTGCTCAGCCCATCTTCCCAACTGTCTCACACACACACACCAGGCATCCAAGCATTCCACTCATGTCAACATTCCACACAGAACACTCACACTGGCTGAGCAGCTCGATACAAGGTAAAAGGGAACACTATTAACATAACATGAAGATACTACATTATCTTCTCCTTTTGCAATTGAAAATAATTTAAACATTACTAAAAAGAACAACTATACACAAAATATACAAATGAAGTGAATAGTCTAGAACCCAGGGGTAAATGGAAAAAACCACACCACGAGAGGGAACACAGACTGCACAGAGGAAGAAAGAAAAGTGAAAAGCTATAGACAAACTATCACCATCCGCCTCCTTTAATAAAGAACACAAAGAAAAAAGCAACGTTTAGCTCACTAACATGAAGTGAGAAAACACCACATGACCATACATGTGAAACAAAAAGCAGAGAAACACAGTAGAAAAAGACTACGAGAACTCTACACAGTGACGAGACAAATTGGGAACACCCCCAGAACTCATACACTTTGGGTGGACCACACCCATGTACGTACAACTACAATATGAAACAGACACTATGGGTGGACCGCACCCATGTACGTACTCAACAAAGAAACACAAAAACTATGGGTGGACCACACCCATATACGTACTTACTTACTATGGGTGGACCGCACCCATGTACGTACTCCTAACTATGGGTGAACTGCACCCATGTAGGTATTCCTATGTAAGGAACACAACCAAATCACCCTGCCAAAAATGAGACACAAACCCATAAAGCAGACTGTAAATGGGACAGGAGCCCCATTACCAATTACATAGGTGGTACTAACACCCCCTATACACAGAGTAGATGGGACAGACACCCATTACCAATAACGTAGGTGGGACTAACACCCCCTAAACACTGAGTAAATGGGACTAACACCCATTACTAATTAAATAGGTGGGACTGACACCCCCTATACACAGACATATGAGTCACAGCGTGACTAACACACACAATAGAAGACCACGTGCAGCACAAAGTGACTAATACACACTACAACCAAAAGTGATGCGGGGGGCGACTTACACACAAACCGACGAAAACTTGCCACAAACATAAGACAGCATATACCGTGGCATCATAAAACATTACTAAAAATTGTCAAGCAAACTGCTAATGAAAACATCTTGAAATGTTTTTTAAACCCATAACTCTCGCTGGTGAGCGACCTCTCACCCGAGTTGTGCTACACTGGGCACACAGACTGGTACAGAGCACCCCAAGCGAAACCTGTTAACCACATTAGACGCAAGTAAAACTTAGGCATCACAAAGTACACCTGCCAGAGTGACCATGACCACCAACAGTCCCAGGTATGCACTATTTCACGGCACTTTACAGATGCGATCTCTTCAGCGTATGCCTCAGATGTATGAAACTGATTCAAACTTGTACAATAAGAAACAAAAAATGTGAAAAATACACCCAGACACCGCTACTAAACCAAATTGACCAATTACTCGAGGGGAGCAATCGTGAGGAGCATCTGTCCAAAAGAATCCCACGACGTGAAGAGATGAAGAAAAAACGAGATACAAAAAGTCATCCTGTGAGCGATGTCTCACCAATTAGCTAAAAAAAGACAGTTTATGTGTGTATATATATATATATATATATATATATATATACACGAAGCTACACTCAACTGCTTATCCGTGAATATGAAGAAGAGAAACCTACCGGGTCCGGCACCAAGCGTCTCTTGAAGTAATTATTTTCGTGCCCCTGGATAGTGCGCAAGAAAACTGTAGTACAGACCAATCGTGAGAACCAAAATGACGATAAAATGCGGCTCGTGGAGGGCAGTGCTGCAGAGGGTCAACTTGAAAGAAAAGAAACCCAGCTGCTGTGTGCTGTCATACACCACAGGACATTTCACGGCCCCGTTGAACTCCTGCAGCCTCTAAACCCAAGATGGCGGCACGCTGAAACGCCAGGACAGGGTGGCTCACGGCGTGTACGTGCACCCAACATTGCCGCGCAACAAGGCAGGATCGTCCCAAGAAGAACCAGAGCAGGATCGTCATAAAAGAAGACACCAAGATCCTCGTGCAGGTAAGTGCGCGCGGACTGTGCACGGCACGTGCCACCATTTTCAAACCACTAAGCAGCGGTTAAACTGGCAATACTCTTGTGAGGCCTCAAAATGGGCCAACAACCATAAAAATAAAAAAAAACTTAAATCTCACCAAAAGTCCCGGAACTGCCAACGTATATGGGGCGAAGTCCAAAACACGTGTGTACTCATACGAGACATGTACAGTAAAAAATGTGAAGCTGACACAAGTAGAGTTTCCACAAATCCTGCGCTGACAAGTTGCATTGACAGTCTTGCTGAAATTGACGTCTCCCAAAGTTGTTACGAGCGTACACAGCAATAAAATGAGAATTCCCATCAGGCAAAATGAGAGGCAAACTGCATTATTGTTGAGCTTGAAGTAGGACACAATTCATATTTCTATTGCAGTCCAAAAAAAATGTGATGTTTATGAGCAGAGCATGCCTGGGCTGGGGCTGTCCGGTGTGAGGGACACTGGTGGGGCTGTGAGGCGTGTTGCTCCAGTTTCTCTTGTTTTTTGATGCTGAGTTTCATTTGTTTCTTGTAGATCCTTTGCTTTCTGTGCACAGTTCTTCTGTTGTCTTTATTGACCATTTCCTCCTGGAAATGTACTTGCGCTGTCTCTGTGGTCATTTGTGAACCACAACCTGTTCCAATTGCTCTCTCGCTTCTGGTTTCTGTAGATTCGTTCCAACTTGTAGACAACCTTGGCATGTCATCTTTAAACTTCTTTGAGGTACCTTGAACAACGTGGATAAGTCTCCAACTCGTCGCAGGCTGCTCCTGGTGGGGCTGTTATCCTATCCTTATTACCTTTGATGTTATAGACTTGAATAAATAACCTTGAAGACATCACCTGGTTTGGTCTGCTGTGTCACTTCTACGCAAGGAACCACAGTATTACATTTGGCGACGAGGATGGGATAACAGCCCCACCAGGAGCAGCCTGCTAGCTGCTCAGCCCATCTTCCCAACTGTCACACACACACCAGGCATCCAAGCATTCCACTCATGTCAACATTCCACACAGAACACTCACACTGGCTGAGCAGCTAGATACAAGGTAAAAGGGAACACTATTAACATAACATGAAGATACTACACACTGCTAAGATGTCAGCTAGGCCTGAATTACATATTTTTACCGGCAGTGCGGTGCCCTCCGTCTCCCGTCAGGAGACGAGGCCTGCCTGCTCCCTCCCTGTGGGTGGGCAGCCCCCCACACCTCCAATATTTTGCCACATCTCCTGGAGATCTGCAGGTGGCTGCTTCTGACACCACCCAAGATGAAGCTAGAAAAGGGTGGTCTCATCGGGACGGTGCTTGCCCTGTGCGACATGGAGAGTGCAGTTAATGATTACTTTTCTGCTATAGGGTGCGTGGCCCATGTGAGGGCTGCCAGCAATGGGGGATTCCCTGGAGTTTGCACCACTGGGGACTAGAAACAGCAGGGCACACGCCCCCTTGCCCAGGGTGTGATTCTTGAATCCGCGTTTGGCAACGTGGAACCTGCTGCTTTGCCAGTCCAGTCCCTCCGTAGCCTTTGTTTTCAGCGACTTGAGAAGTCTGTTGTCAATCCTGGGAGTAGCAGGAAATATTCATGCTTTGCACGTTTTCAGTGGCCTCTGCTGACTGAGGGCTGATCTTGGAGAACTTGAGAGTAAGAACTTTTGTGCCTGTGCTAGAGTCCAATAGACGCCAAAGTCTTTCAAAGAACCTTTCCTCCATGTGCCTTTTTAGCTTCATTTTGTTGAACAATCGGTCACGGGACCCTGTTGGTATCAATGCACTGTTGCAAGTGACCATGTACATTTTGCACAGCGTCCTCTCTGTGCCATATTAAAGACACTTTGTGTGCACTTGGACGGCTGCGTCAGCTCTCACCTGGAGCCACTTGTTTCAAGCAGGAGACTGAAAACGCAGCTGTGTAGCATATGCGATGCAAGCTTTTTTTAATGTATATGGACAGTTTAGCTTTGTATTTTTACATTGAAAATTATCCCAAACTCAAATGTTGGGCACAAAAAGTATTTGTCCTGTAGTCCATTGATGCAAAGTGTGGGACATATGATTTATTTTTCATGTGGTGGAACTACAAAATACAGACCAGTTCCATTAATAGTGATCTGGCAGCAGTCGAAGCGTGGCTCAGTAATTCAGCAAGTATTTTTCATAAAGTTTCATGATAAAACCCTGTTTTCCACTCTTTTTTTTTTTTTTTTAAACTGGTTTTATGTAACCCTGGGCGTAGTTCGCGAAGTTGCGCTACGCGAAGCTACGTGAAGTACACCTCGCACTACGCGAGCTACGCGAACTGCGTAGTGCACTGTGCAAAATGCTGTTCGCACTGATTGCACAGTGCCGGATGCTTGTCCGCACTGTGCAATCATTGAAAACGGCATCTTGCACAGTGCGAGCTGTCTTTTACTGCCGCTCGAGTAGATTTTTACTCGAGCGGCAGCTTTCTCAACGCGGACTGGTAGTTTCTCATCGCGAGCGGTCGCGAGCATGCGCAACCACTCGCAATGAGAAACCTGACCTCCCGCGTTGAGAATCTCGCCGGGAGTTTTTTCCACGCTCGCGATCGGCAACTTGATGTTGCTGATCGCGAACGAGAAAAAGTCTCGCCGGGATGTCATTTTGCTTGTTCGCGGTCGCCAACTTGACGTTGAGGAATGCGAGCAAGCAAAAAATGACCGCTACGCTACGCGTGTTTGCACTGTGCTACGTGCAATTCGCGTAGTGCGAAGTAGCGCAAACTTCGCAAACTACGCTAGCGTAGTGCTTTGCCCAGGCTTAGTTTTATGACAATATGCAACATGGATACACGAAGTGTGAGGAGCAGTGCTTAACGTTACAAAATTACATTTGTCACAGATTAAAGCAGCTTTAACACTAGATATTATCACATTCTGTTTGAATATTATAAAATTTCCACCAAAGAGGCTAGGAACCTTGATTTAACGACCGGTCAGAAGGGGTCTGAACGAAGGGGGTGGGGAGAAATCTGAATTCTGTTTGTCCTTGGGGCCCCACCCTACTGACTCTCTGTTTCGTCCTTCATCTCCCGTTTCCAGCCCGTAGTAGGCTATCCATGGGGACCAAATCTTTTTGAACTTTTGAGGGCAGCCTCTTGCTTTGTAAGTCACTTTTTCTGCCACCATACACATGTCCATGCTAGCTTTCCACTGTGTAAGAGAGGGGAGAGTGGGGACTCCCCAGTAGCGAGCTACATCTTTTAGCCACAACTAGTCCCAGGTTGCATAGCAGGAGTTTGCAACGTGGCAGGTCTATTTCCGTGGGGATACCCAGGAGCATACATCGGGGGTCTAATTCGAGTTGTGCGTTGAGTATTGCATTTAGTTCTCCTAATATCCGTAACCAGTATCTTCTAATGTGGCCACATTCCCAAAGTGTATGTATGTATGAGCCCTGGGGAGCTTTACATCTCAGGCAATTGGGTGAGTCTGCTCTTCCCATAGTGTGTAGCCGTAATCTATCATAGTAGACCCTATGAAGGATCTTAAACTGTATGAGTCGGAGTCTTTGTTTTATAGCCACCTCTCTTGGGTGTATCAAGGCCGCCTCCCAATCAATATCCTCCAGTGGCCCTGTAGTGTCTTCCCATTTGGCTCGAAGAGGCCCTAAATTTTCTGGGATATTATTCAATAGAGTTTTATATGTCCAGGAGATGGCTTTGTTTGAAATCTCTTCCTGTAGGAGCCTGCCTTCCAAGGAGGCGAATTCTGGAATACTTGCCGCTTCAATTCCCTCCGCCCTCCAAGCATGTTTCAGCCTGAGATATGCGTAGCGCTGATTGTTGTGTAGTTGATATGGAGCCTGTAACATGTCAAAGGAGGCAAGGGTGCCGCCCTCTAGGAGGTCTCCCAATTTGGAAATTCCGATTGTATCCCATTGCCTGAAGCCCTGTAGTTTACTAATTTCCCGTAGCCGTGACCCTTCCCACAAGGGAGTCTTCCTCGAACTTTTGGCGTCCCATTTCATTTGCCTTTCTGCCCCTTTCCAGGCTTCTATTACTCTCTGGGTGACCGGTAGCAGTTGTCTAACACCCTTACCTCCATACAGGTAGTGTAGGTATGTATGGTTACTAAATTGAAGCCATTCCACTGCATATGTGTGGTGGTCTCCCGCGGCGTGTCCCCATTCATTGAAGACTATTAGGTGGGCTGCCCCATAGTATGCTCGTGCATCTGGTAGTGCAAAGCCCCCGTTATATTGGGTGCGTTGCAAGGTTTGCAATGCCACTCTTGGGTGTGCTCCGTCCCAGAGGAGCGTGCGTAATTCACTGTTTAACGTTGTAAAGATTGTCTCAGGTATCTTACTATATGTATTTTGAAACATGTATAGCAACTTTGGGAGTGTGATCATTTTATACATGGCAGCCCTGCCCATTATTGTCAATGAGAGTCCTCTCCATCTACCTACATCTTCCTGGAATTCCTTTAGGACCCAAGTGATATTTTGCGCTAGGTTCACTGTCTCATTGGTGGTAATGTATAGGCCTAGGTACTGGAAACCTCCCTGGACCACTCTCAAACACACCCAGGATGTCCTGACCTTCAATGGGTACCCCCCACTGAGTATAAACTAGACTTGTCGCAGTTGATGCAGTATCCGGCATGACGGCCATATTCTCCAACAACAGTTAGGATCGTTGGGAGCGTCCTGGCTGGGTTGGTGACATATAGGAGGATGTCATCCGCTTAGAGCGAATCCGTTCATCTTCCAGGACCTTTTTGTCATCTTGGAAGCCACTTATGTTCGGATGGGACCTAATCACACATGCCAACGGTTCTAGCACCATAGCGAACAGCAATGGGGACAGGGGGCATCCCTGTCTAGTACCCCTCTGCACCTGCCAGGTTGCTGAAGTTGCCCCATTAACTCAAACTCCTGCCTCCGGACCTGCGTATAGTAAATCTACCCAGGCAGTGAAGACCGGACCAAATCCAAACTTCAGCAGTGTCTGTCTCATGAATGGCCAGTGAACTGTATCAAATGCCTTCTTGGCGTCTAAGGAGAGGAGCATATGAGGAGTATCCCTGTGCTTCACTGTGTCCATCCAGTTGGCAAGCCAGCGAAGGTTGAGACATGTGGCTTTTTTGGGCATAAAGCCGGATTGGTCCCAGGGTATAGGAGATGTGATAACCGTCAAAAGGAGTGTAGCAAGAATGGTAGCCAAGATCTTTGTTTCTATATTAAGCAATGATATTGGTCTTTAAGACCCACAGTGTGTTGGGGGTTTCCTTGCTTTGTGGAGTACCACCACCGTGGCCATACATAGGTCTGGTGAAAGAGTTCCCTCTTCCTGTGCTGCCAGGACCCAGTAGACTAGCATTCTGCTTAAAGAATTCTGCGGGTAAACCATTGGGACCCGGGGTTTTCCCTGTTTTCTGCTTGCCGATGGCCTCAGTCACTTCTTTAAGGGTCAGTTCCCTCTCTAACATGTCCCTGTCTTCCCGAGAAAGTGCGGGCATGTCTATAGCATCTAAATATTTGAGGATTTGGGTGTCAACTGTTTGTAGCCTATCCCTGTATAGTTCTGTGTAGTAACTGGCAAAGAGGTCTGCTATGTCTTGGGCTTTGGTGTATATCTTATCTTGATCGTTATGGCGGCTACCCACCTAGTCTCTCTCTCTTTTTGACTTAACCAGGCCAAGAGCTTTCCAGCTCTGTCCCCCGCTTCGTATAGTTTGTTGGGTCGCTTGGATTTAGGCTTTTGCTTCTTGATTTACTAGGGCCTTGTATTCTCCCCCTCCCCCCCCCCCCGAGTTATCTCTACCGGGCGCAGTGTGAGCTGATCCGTCTCTGGGCCTATTTCTTTCTCTAGCTCCATTAACCTACTCTCTAGGGTTTCCACCTCCCGAGTCTCGTCTCTCTTTTTATTTGCTACTATATTTTGTGCCCTGTCCCGTATTACTGTCTTAGCCGCCTCCCAGAGAGTGGATGCAGATGTCACTGATCCTTCATTCTCATTAAAGTACAGCTCTGTGGCTGTCCTGATTTCAGTCGCAATCTCCCTATCCTTTAGGGCCCATGTGCTGAGTCTCCATCCCTGTCGTCCTCTGCCCGCTCTACCTCCTACTGTTAGCCAGAGTGGTGAGTGGTCAGATATACCTCTAGCCATGTACTCCATCTATTCTCTATTTCTCCTGCCGGGGCGAATAGGTGGTCTAGGCTTGAGAACACCCTGTGGGCCCCTGAGAAGTAGGAATATGCTCGGTTGTTTGGATGTTGCCTACGCCATAGGTCGGTTAGGCCAAGCATTTCCTGGAATTGGGCTAAATGGGTTTGGCTACGTAGCTCCGGATTAGCGCATGTACGGTCCACCTGTGGATCTACAACGTCATTAAAGTCCCCCCCCCCTATAATATGTGTAGAAGATCTCAATTCCAGCAGTATCCCGGCTACCTTGTCTAGGGTAGGCCTTTGCAACCTTGGGGGTGCATATTCCCTCATCAGCATAAGGTCTCTGCGACCCCATGTCCCCTGTACCGCCGCAAATGTACCATTAGGGTCTATCCAAGTTTTGTTAACCTGGAAGGGGGGTGCCTTCCTGATTAATATAGCTACCCCTCTTGACCCTGTAGAGAATCCTGCATGTGCGAGTGTAGTATACGGGCCCCTTCCCAGGAATGCGCAATGTGTGCCCATTAAGTGTGTCTCCTGTAGGAAGACTATATCTGGTTTGAGTCTTTTAAGTTACTTGGTGACCAGCCCCCTCTTGATTTTGTTCCCCAAACCGTAGACGTTCCACGTCATTACCGTGTATTTCCCTTCACTCATTGCTAGGGTGCTTTTTCCGTGTGATTCCTCTGGTGTGATTCGTTACCGCTATGGCAGCTTCTGCCCCTGTGTTCGGTATCTTTTCGGTCTAGTCTAGAAATCATCTTCATTTAAACCAACTTTATCCCAGAGTAACTCCCAACCTGCAACATGAACCCGCCCCCCCCCCTACTCTCTTCCATTACCCCCGCCGCCCCCCAGATCGTCAACATGACAACTGTGGCACAGGTAAGTGTAAGAGGTCAGTTCCCCACCCCCCCTTAACAGAAACTATAAATCACTTGCTATATCACCACTATTGGCTCCACCGCCTCTTAGGCAGAATCTTATATTATCTAGTGGGCCGTTAGTGGTGGCTTACTGTCTCTTGGTGGCTATCTTGCCCCTGCATCTCAGCCTTGCTCACCACCTTTGTCTTGTTGCTGCTCCTGGATCTTTGGGGCTGCAACGTCTGGGCCCGAGTCTTCTATCTGGTGAATGTCCTTGAGGAGCGGATGGTCGCTGTCAACATCTGCCGCGTATTCTCTTTCCGATGGTTTGGATGTTGCTTGCTCCCGGCTTGGTTGTACTGTTCGTTTGGGGTTTCTTCCTGCAAGTTCTTCGTCTGATTCCGGGTTTTGCGTCTTTTCATTGGAAATCTGTTTAGCGCGATACGGCGTTCCAGTATGGGTCTCCCGCGAGGTCATCCGGCGTCGCAGCCTTTTTCCTCCTCTAGGTCTACCGGAGCTCACATTCCCCAAGTTTTCGGTTTGAGGCGTTCCACTCTGTCCCGGACAGCATCTCAAGGGGTGGGCGTTCCTCAATCCAGGCCCACGCCTCTTCTGGGCTTTGGAAGAATTGTGTGGACCCTTGGAAGATTACCTTAAGTTTTGCCGGAAAGAGGAGCATGTATTGGATCGCCAGTGTTCTCATTTTCGACTTGACCGCGTCAAAACTTCGTCACTGTTTTTGTACTTCTCAGGAGTAATCAGGGAAGACCATTATTCATGTATTGGCATGTTTGATTTCTCCTCTTTTTCTCAGCTCCCGAAGTATTAAGTCGCGGTCCTGAAAGTTTAAAAAACGGGTAATCAATGGTCTCTGCGGGGCACCTGGCGGTGGCCGGAAGCCCGGCATTTTGTGGGCTCGTTCTATTATAAAGCAGGGTGAGAACTGCGCAGCTAGAAGGGTATCCTTCAGCCATGTAAGCAAAAACCGTCCTGGGTCTGGCCCCTCTGGAAATCCAATGAAGCGGAGGTTGTTCCGGCGGGCCCTGTTTTCTGCGTCATCCACCTTCCATGTTACCTCTTTCATTGCGGCCGACAACCCTGTGACTTCCTTCCGCATAGTGTGTGATGCGTCTTCTACTTCCGCAATGCGATTTTCTGCTAGGGTCACCCTCTCTGAAACCTTGCGTAGATTCTTGCGTAACAGGGACACCTCTGAGCACACTTCCGCAATCTTCCCCTCCAGGGCCTCCCTGGAGGCCTGGATCGCCTGTAGAATGGCTGTATTGTCCGGACCTGGAGTGTCATCTCCCTCTGCTCCCGTGGTTGCAGATAGTGCTTTCGCGTAGCGGTCCATCTTCCCCTGCTTTGTCGATTTAGGGTCTTTGTCTGTCGCCATTGCTTTGATCAGTGGCCAGGTCTCTGTCTTGACTCCTTGCTTCTTGCAGTGTGTTAGTGTCCCGGGGGATCTACTTTAGCCTTGCCCACGAGCAAGGGCACTATTCCTTTGTTGTAGTTGTCCGTTACCTTATGGCCTCTGATCCGCTCGGGTCTCGCGCTTTTCGGGGGGGACTGCTGTCCTGACAGCCCTTGGCCGCAGCGTGTCTCCAGCCCTTCCTGTTTGTGACAAAGTCCGGAAATGGAGAGGGGGATCCCGCTGATGGCTTACTCAAATACCAGCAATCCTCGAAGGCTTGATTTATGGCCACGTGTCAGTCTGTGTGTTAATGTCCTCTTTTTTCTCTGCCACTGTGAGTAGTGACTGTAGCCCTCATTTTCCAGGACGGCTCACGGACCCCTATCACCCCACCATCCAGCCACAACAATTCTGGGGTCCTCCCGTGTTGTGAATGATCAGGTCGTGGCTCTCTGATCTGGTCGCTTTAATGATGGTGTATCGCGGCTTCCGGAGGGAACAGCCCCTGACCCCTACGTTTTGTAGTTTATGGGAGGGCCCCCTCGTCTCTATCCGCTTCTGTGGGCCCACAGTGTTGACTGATTCGGATCTTTGCCCTCCGTTTCAGTGGCCACCGTCCGTGCGCACAGCCGCGTTTCTTGTTGTATTTATTTAGTCCCCCTCCGTGCTCTCCACTCGCCGGCGGTGTCACTCCCAGCCCCTGGGTCTACTGGCGGCGACTCACCGTGTCTTCTGGGGTCGCCGCTATTGAGGTCGTCTCAATGCACTTCCAAAGGATAAGTGCATTAAAGGGCATTAACAGGAACACTTGCAGGACAGTGTTCTTCACCTGTGGAGCGCCGCCGGCCGCCCCAGCTTCCTGCTTGCAGCCGATCTCGTTGCTGCGCAGACCTCCTCCCGCCGGTCACGACACTGGGGACCGTGCCGCCGGGCACACCGCACTGTCGCCACACACGGAGAACGTCTCTTGCTCCACTTCCTCGCCTGCCGGTATCCAAACCCCCTAGGGCCGATGATGTCTGTGCTCCCGAGCTCTCCTCTTCGCTGCCACGCTCAACGTCCGCAGTCTGCCGCCATCTTGGGTCTCTGTAATCGCTCTCGGCTCCGTCACCTTATGACACTTCTCCAGATACTCGCCTTTTTTCGCCTTTTCCGTTGCAGCCACTACTTGTTTGGGGACCTCAGGCTCCCTTCTAGGTGTATCGGCGGTGTCATGAAGGCAGGATTAGCATCAGGATTAGATCGGGGCTGACGGAGCTACCCGAAGACGCAGCATGTCGCTGGCCACGCCCCCCTGTTTTCCACTCTTGTACAGTTTTCGCATGTTTTTTTTTTTTTTTAATAGCCAGATTACACTTTCATTAGCACTCTTATACCATGGGAACCAAATAAGATGACAGGGACTTCTAAAAAATACAAGGATGGATGACAAGAGTGTGACTGTAGTCTGAATTACTCTGTTACACATTTCTTTGTATTCGTCTAAAGAAAAGGCCACGAGCGGGGGCAAGGGGGGAGGTTGTGGGTTCAGGAAAGGGGTTGAGGAGCTAGGGTTAAAAAAAAAAATCTGATACTACACATCTCCGATCAATTCAAAAATAGTTAACTGGCAACTGAAAATACAGGCAATAAAGTAAATGCATCAACCTTGCACTACATGTTAGTCTCAGCACCAAGTGACTGATTCCTGCATTAATCTGCTCAAATATTTACTTTTCGTTTGCCCACTTTATAGGTCTGTAAACACCCTGGGTAAAGGTATACATCTCAACCGTCTACTGTGCCTCGGTCTGCTCTTTCTCTGTGGTGGTTTAACTGTATTTCCCCCATTATTTTCCTCCTCTTCGAATGTCCCTCTACCCTCATAAATATTTAGGTTTTCCATAAGGACTTTTCAATGTCCTCCAGTCTCATGCTACTGTTAGAAATATCTTTGGGTGTCACTGGTGTAACTAGATAGAGTGCAGGATGGCTCCCGCCGCCTCACTCGCAAAGAAAAAGGACATTTTCAGTCCTGCCCGTTAAGTCATTTTTAAGTCCACAATATTTTGATTTATGTTATTACAAAATCACCATTTACCACTGCATTTGTCGCCATATCCTACAATTCACACCTGCAGGTCATCTGTACCAACGTAAAGGGGCCTAGCATATTTCATACAAGGTATGTCCCCACTGCTGCCATTCTGGCTACAACCCTGCTGGTGTCTCCTCTGGTTCCACTTTACACTAAAAAATGTCAGCGTTTTCAATGTATACTTTTCACTCTTCTCGACTCCTGCTCTTCCTGGTGCATAAAGGGTACCCCCCTTTGTCTGGGCCTCCTGTTCAAAGTTGTAGAAAGCATATCAACACCACCCCTCTCCCCGCAGAAATAAAACGCATTAAAATGGCACCAGCTACGAACAAGGCGCAATTTAATATGACCACACACCATGCAACCTTTCTCATAACGCCTGCTTGGACACAATTTCCTCAGTGGGGAAGAAGAATCATTAATTCCTGGGTGTTGTCCTTTTCATATTTTATCCTTCAGAAAATATTTGAATCGGTACTGAGGCTTAAACTATAGATGTTTGCTTACTTTTGCAACCATGATTTGTGGCGACAAATGTTGTTTTACAAACCTTTCCCGCAGTTCTTTTTCACTCTGGTGCTGTCACGATCACAGCTCTTTTTGACAAATACCCCGTCTGCAGTAGGAAAAAGTTAAAGAAAGAAGACGTGCAGACAGACAATAGCAGTGTTTAATGTGATCAGAAGCTTTATAGGACACCGAGCAGCAAGGAGAGAATTCACCCTTAGTCCAAGACGGTTGTGTTGAGGAAGTGTTTGAGATCGTCAGAGGAGTCCCTTGCTCAAAGGATCACGATTCCCAGGAACAAAGGGCACTGGCTATCCTGTCTTTGCTCATTCTGCAACCACTCTGACACCGCTCAGTGTCGCTTGGAGAAACGGCCCATTGCAGTGGCACTTCATGGTCAATCTTAAAACACGCGCCAGTAATCAGCGGGCCATTTTTCACGGTCAAAGTTTTTTTGTAAATCAATTGCATTGAAGACTCCCAACAGAACCAGACAGGGCGCATCAGTCTCTGGCAGTTCTTCCACCTGTCTATCCTCATGGCCATCCTGTCCCAGCTAAGCCTAGCAGACATCACGCCGGATCAGAATATAGAAGGGCCAAAGCAGAGGGGTATAGCTGATCCCCACACTATAGGCATACATCAGAAAGATCCAGGGGCTCGCCTTATTGAAGTCTTCCAAGAAGGTGTCAGAGTGCAGGTTCAGAAACAGACTGAATAGGATTGCATGTTTACCCTCCTCTTCAGGTTCATTTTGCCATAATACTCCTCCACTCTTTGATAGCATGTCTGTGTCCTCTGAAGTCATGAATCGATATGCTAGCAAGCTCAACATCCACACAACCATGAGTAGGTACAGAGATCAGGGTTTATTACCCACAGAATGCATACTTCTCTGCTTTGTTTTGCGCGAGATCTGCTCGAATTTCCATAACTCTAGCTTCAGCAAAACCTTACGAGCAAAGACGAGAGAGCCTATAGAACGCTGTATCATGAGTTTCCCTTCCCAAATAGTAACATGCCACCAAACTTTGAGGAAGCCTAATTGTTGTGCACAAAGTATCCCTGTGGGCATTATCAACCACATAGGGAAACAAAACATTGATGGGTAGAATTATTGAATTAATCTCAACTACAGGTCATTTCTTAGGCCGGGTCCCAGTCCATCATTTGCCTGTTATGCCACCTCAGACAGCCTTATTCAAGTCAGACTTGATACTGCTCCAATGCGAACAGTTCAGCACGAACTGCTAGGCCAGTGTGGCAAAATAGCACGAAGACAAATCGGAGGTAAGCAATATACCGAATGGTTATACTCTACATTTAAAATGCCCTCCACAAACATCCCACCTGCAAAGTCCAGAAAACCTATTGATCTAGAACAGCTTGTTGAAGAGGTTTGAATACCTCTCAACAAGGCATAATAGACCAGGCATAAAAGGGAAATACATTTATACCTGTTGTTTTCTAGTAAAATAAAGTCCTAAGAGAGAAATGCATCACAATGAAGAGCTGAAACAGACAGATGGATGAAATAAGGCAAAATCTAAATGGACATGCTCAATTGATGTTCAAGATGGATATTTTTCGCATCTTCCTCGCAAAGAAAGATGGGAAGATTCTCTTCATTTTACTCAACCTCCCTTCAGTTCCCCAAAACTAAAGAAAACCGAATGAAAATGTTATCCAGATAATCACTCCACATAACAACCCGAAACAAATAGCTATGCTGGCACCCCAAATAAGGGCAGTGGTAAACTTATTTTTCTGCATTTCCACAAAAGGCAAGTTCTCAATTTGCCTAAATAATGCTCGTGAAGATAACCATAGAACTGTTTGAATCCCAACCTTTTCTATGCTGGAATTTACAGCTTGTTTCTTGACTAACTAGGTGAAAGGAATGATGAACATAAGTATAAAAAGTTCCCCTGGCGGCTTGCTCTTCTAGAGTTTGAGAAAGAAAACACATTTTCAATTAAAAAAAAGAGTCAGAAAAATGTTGCGGATTGTAGTGACATACCAATACAGGTTCTTGCAACTAGGCCCCAGGCCAGCTTCCCAACTTTGAGTGCATATTGGTGGTAGTGGTGCAAAATAGGAAGATGGACACTTCCGAAATCTTTGTTTTATCCTTGGAAGTCCTGGAAGTGAACTGTTGTCTTACTGGAAGGTTTCCCTCTGTGTGCTAGACTACAGAGGACCAACTTGTCATCTCTCCATATCACCAGGACAGAGTCCTACATATACAGCAGTTAGCAGTACCACTAGGTGCAGTATTCCTGGCCCTTAAATCTATGCCACTTGTTATGCGTGCATAGTAAAGAGTCTTCTAATGTGCCATAAACCCTCAGCTGGTTCATCCACCAGCAGTGATATGAGGCCGGTACAAAAGGCCCAAGAACTAAAATGGGAAGGTTTGCAGCCCATTCCTGAAGCTACCGCAGTATGCAGCATCTTAATTATAGCTGGAGTTTGTCACTCATTACTCCACAATACATGAACCACCTGCCCTTCCGTGTGGTTTTTTCTCATAAAGAGTTGTTAATTGTGACTGGTCTTGTGAACTCAGTGCTAACTTTGCTAGGTACAGGGTCTGCCTACATCTCCAATGGTCAAAATCAGTCTTTCTTAGCTCTGCACTGGAACGCTCTTTCCTTCCCTTTTTTCAATTCTTTCTCTCTCTCCCCCACCTCTTTTTCTTCTACCTCTCCAACTTTTTCATATTACCCTCCGTCCCTCAAACTAACTTCCTCTGTCGTTTTGTTTCTCTGTGTTCCCTATCCCTTATACTACCTTCTCTCTCTCCCTCCTTTATATTTCCACTTAAACAGCATCCCATCTTATTCCTATCTCCTTACACTGGCTTTCTCTCTCTCCCTCCTTTCTCCTGCTCTTCCCACTCCTCTTTTTCCTATCCTGTACACTGGCTTCCTGTCTCACTTTCTCTTGTTATCTTGCAGAGACCCTGTACTTCTCTTTCCCTTTCTGTTCCCCACTTACCCCATACTGGCTCCTAATTTTGTCTCTCTCTCCTAATACAGCTTTCTATTTCTTTTATTCCAGTCTAACTTTACTGGTGTTCTTCCCCCCCCCCCCCCCCACCCCCTCACTTTCTCTGTCTCGCTCACTCTTGCACAGACCTATTCTCTCTTTCCTTCTCCCCCATATGGGCTTCCTCTCTCTTATTCCCATTTCCTCCAACATTAGGGAGCCTTCTGTTTCTCTTCCATTGTCCCTACAAAGGTTTTCTTTCCTCATCTTCCTTATTATCCTGTAGACTTGCTGGACCCCTCTCTAGCTTTCCTAACCCGGTGCATACATGAAGCAC
This sequence comes from Calotriton arnoldi, assembly GCA_963921515.1. Classification (NCBI taxonomy): domain Eukaryota; kingdom Metazoa; phylum Chordata; class Amphibia; order Caudata; family Salamandridae; genus Calotriton; species Calotriton arnoldi. Next base: position 92,255 of record CAWUFW010017563.1, read on the forward strand.
AAACGTGTATTGAGTTCTGTAACCTCTTTGTCTTATCATTTTGACAGCTTTTAGCCATCTTAGGTGAAAATATGTTGTGGGCTATACCAAGAACTTGCAGTGGACTTAAAGCCTAGCCACGTCCCTGGTTGTACTCGATTTAGGTGAGGTCTCCTCCGTTGGGAAGCCACTTCCTCCCGTTACTTAGGCATCCAAATATATCACTCTCCCCTAAATCTCCTTGATGGTAATCGAACTAAAACAATCCAAGCCCTTCGAACGCAAATAGGTTTAGGAAAATCTTTGCCCTTGTCGATTGCTAGCTGCTTAACCCTCTCAAAATGATAATGCTCCGATGACACCTTTACCACTTTGTCAACGTACCCCTTTTTCTCACTAGGAGGATCTTTCTAAACTTGCATTATTTGCTTGGGGATCTTATTTGGCGCATTGGGACCCGTGGAGTTGCACTCATGTAGCTTCTCCTCCCGGTTGACCCAGTGGAGGCCTTGATGCACCCATATTCCTCTATTATTTGGCAATGCAATTACAGTTGCTCTCCTGCTGTCTGGGTGGGAGGGACCTTGAAGTCCTTTTAACTAAGGGTGGTTACTGGAGGAGCCACACCCTTTGCAACCTCTTGCTCCCGAATTGTCGCCTCCCTCACGAGGCACCCCGTCTTCTGCTGGTAGTGCTGCAGTGCTACCCTAAAATTCTCTACATCACTGAAACACAGCGCCATATGCTACCTCCGTTCCCCCTCCAGGGGCTCTTCAGATTTCAGGGCAGCTAAGCCGCGACCTCCATCAATGGGATGTGACAGGTGTCACAACCTTGGGGGACTTGTTTCTAGACGGTCGGCTTCTCCCCTTCCCTGGTCAAACAGTTCAGACTACACAATGGTCAGTTTCTCACATATGGTACCCTATGCCATTTTTGCATATGTTACGAGGCTGCCCTCACTGTTTTCCTTCTCAAGAGAAGTACTCGCCCAGTTGGCCGAGGTCCGTGACTTCCCTCCGTTGCAATAAAGGGAATCCTGTGCACTGGGCATCTTTAAGCGCCCTAAGAGATGAAGACCTCGGCTCTTCCTGGATCTAGCACTCTTGTTGGAGAAGCGTGTTATCACTACCAAATGTCAATCTCCTCAGCCCTCATCTCTTGTGAAGCAAAGATGCGACCTGCTTCACTGGGCAGAGACGGAGGGCATGGCCCACGGTAGAGAGGAGGCCGGGGTCTTTGCAAACGCCCTATCACTGCTGACTGGGACGCCCTGTGAATGCCACCCCCCATTATTATGGTTTCCAGTTTCTTGTATGCCAATGGGGGCGGGAATCTGGTGTAACTCAGGGTTGAGATTATTGATATTTGTCAGTTCAAGATCATTTTTCATCCTGAGTTGCTCTTTGTTGGACATTTGTGGAAAATCCCAATAAAAAATGATAAAAAAGAACGGTAACCCCCATTGTAAGCGAGCTGTCTGTGTGCACACAAGCATTAGCAAAGCCAAAAGCTCCACAGGTAACCATTAAAGGCCCGATCGGTTTGCTTTACCAGTGCTTGTTAAGCAGTGTGGGCAAGTCTTGATTAATTTAGATGGTGGGAAAAACCTGATGAAAGTGGGGTCTGATTCAGCAGTTTTTCTAATTCAGTTGGCTCCATTCATTTATGTGGCTTAACTATAGAAGAGCTCTCCTGACCTGCACACCACTAAACAAAAGGGAGTGATGCAGTCACGGGGACTGGTCATAGTCATGTCAGCAAGTTCCACACTGATATTGGGCAAGCATTCTCATGAACACAGTAGTAGTGGTTCTCTCCTGCATAAGTGTGAGCTTTAAAACCCCTGTATTACACTGACATTCACAGTTCACCCTGAATTGTGAAATAGAACATCCATGTGTTATTTTCAACCAAATGTCATTTAATTCAGGTTTAACTATTTTTTTTTTCTGCAGGGAATGGTCCATGCTTTTATTTCCATTTACAGAGAGCATGGCATCCTGGGACTATGGCGTGGGGCCAGCGCTTCTGTGCCTAGGGTCATGGTGGGGTCAGCCGCTCAGCTATCCTCCTTTTCATTATCCAAAGACATGGTGGCAAATCTTCAGGTGAGCAACAGATCAGATGTGAATCTCGAAATGACTAGGGTGTTAGCCCTTGCAAATGTGCACATTTTACAGAACCACTGTTTCTCCTCGCATCGCGCTCATTTGCATTTGTCATACTTCATTCATTTATTCCTTCCTTTCTCTCTATCACTGTCTGTTCACTCACCTTCTGCATGTATTTCCTTTCATCCCTTCCACTTCACCATCCCACACAGAATAGCTGCATTTTCTGTTCCTTTGGCGCTGTCCATATTTCGACAGTTGTGTACCTACTTCGCCCACTTTCTTATAGAATCGTAAATACAATAGGCACTTGCGTTACACTCGTCCAGTGTGCTGTGCACAGAGGCAAAGGCCTGGGTGAGCATGTAGTCAGAACATGTTATAAGACACAGTGATGGCCACTGTCAGAAACCTGCATTGCCTTCAGGCGCTTCTCAGGAGTTTTCCATCGTGTCCCTTCATGTACAACCCGGTTTGCACTATATGCTACAGAAGGCTCGTGTGTTGCATGAAAAACAAAAGTAAACAAACATCTATGTAACGGAAATATATAGGGAGTCACACCATGCAACATAAAGCCAAACTTATGGACTGCATCACGGACTATTGCGGTTCTTGCATTCATTGTCCAGAAAGTGAACAGTGTTTTTGCTTGTAAAATTAAGGATCTGAATGTGTGGCCCAAAAATGACCAGTTTCTGTTTTAAGTCTCGCGTATCAAAGGCTAAAGCCTCTTGTGGACCATACCAAAAACTTACCGCGGGCTTAGAGCCCACCCATTGCTTACCATTGGCTGGCTTTATTGTCACTGTCATTTACTTGCTTCTTGTTTGGTGGATTGTCTTCCATTTCCTCTTTCCCATCTTTTAGATTGGCTGACATATCCTTCCGCTGCTCACATTCTGGGAACAGTTTTTTTTTCTTTTTCACTGCTGAATGAAAACACATGCACACAATGAGAATGCATGGGGCTTCTTGCTCTCTTCCTCATGTGATTCTCTCCCCCTTCTCCTGCTGGTAAATACACCCCCACCCCGGCACTCTGTGTTCCTCACCACCCCTCCCAGTGTGCCTGTAAAGGCACAGCAATAGGTATGGTTTTTTCCAGGGTATGACTAAAAAGTAGACTTTAAGGTTTGTTTTTGTTTTACCCCCTGCATTCCACATACTGCACAAAGCTCAGGCCTTGGCCCACACAGGCTTATAGTGCTGCGGAGGGACTAACTGCTGCACTCGCTCAGCTGGTGTTTGAGGGAGAAGATGTAATTAGCATGGCTGAAAAGAAGATGGCTTTCTCTTGAAGGCCCATAAATCTGCTTCCTGGGCTACTTCAGAGGATGAAAGGCTGGAGCATGTTTCAGGCCGGAGTCCTGTATAAAGTAAATTAGACCATTTTCCTTTAAACTTCCTTATTCTTTTTATATTCTGTCGAGAGTTTCTTGAGTGAAAAGTATTTGAAAAATAAACCATGCCGCTTACAAAGAGTGAACATATTTGAATTCAGTGTACAGTTTTGAAATACCTTAAATATGTTTGCTTTTCCTCAAGGCGAGACTGGCTTTGCCAATGCCTGTTAATTATTGCTGATGCTGAGCATTGGTAGGACCCACCCCACTGAAATCGCTGTTTATATACTTGTGACTGGACCAGCCAGAGTTACATTTTGAAGCCCCTGTCTAGATTTTATAGAGTCATTATTTTGCTGTAACCCTCCACCTTCATAGGGATCTACGGAGAATTTGCAGTAGATCTTGTCCCTTTATCACGCAAGATGCCTACATTTTTTTGGGTCAAATAAAAAGTGGGAAAGCTGATCTTCTAAGGCGGGGGGGCACCTCACAAATGTTTCTCAGTAGGTCATTGGCTTAAACCGTAATCTATGTGGAAGTCTTTGCTGTCTTTAAAGAAGATTTTTATTGGCAATGATACTAAAATTAAGTTAAAACCCTATAAGGTTATCTCGGAGGGTTGCAAAAGAAAGAGTGTGAATGGTTGAAAGGTTAGGAAAGTGACAGACAAGCGACTTGGAGTGCCAGATCGAGGCAGAGAGCTGAGCACTCGCTTGTGTAAGCATCAATGCAAGGCATTAGGGTATACAAGACCAGGCATATGAAATTATCATCACACCCTTTACATGGATTGTCGGTTGAATTCTGTAGATACTGTTTAAAATGTGACCCTTACTTTTAAATAGATGTTTAGATGTTGATAGAGCAGATTCTAATCCTAGGCATATGGGAGGGAGGCTAGGGGTACCTAGGCCCTAGATGTCTTGGGATAGAAACGTGCTGTCTTTTCTAGGCGAGCATGGTGACTTTGACTCTAGTAGCTCTTTGTTGTGCTTGTAAGATCTGTTACTTGTGAGATCTGTCTAAACAGGCATATTCTGTTGTCATGACATTGGCATTCTTTACACTGAGGGCATTTTCCTAATGAGAACATTGGCGATAAACAAGCTCCCGAAGGCATCTAGTTCATGCTTAAGGGCTCTTTCGTACATCTCTCATGGGTATATCTATGTCTAGGTTAATTTCCTGCCACAGTCGCAACATACAAATCTTCCTGTCTTGGCAAAAGCTGTGTGACTCGCTTTCTTTGGTCTTACCTACAAACAGCTTTAGCTGAGTGTAGTCGGAGATTTACAGTACACATATAGAATTACAGTTGGGCAACAGTGAATAATGGGGATGTTTTTTGACGAGTGGTTTTGGGTTACATTAAATAGACAGTGAGAACAAAGCTCAAGGTGCCTGATTTTTTTGTTTTTTTGTTGAAACATCTGTTTATTGGATTTTCTGTTACATATACAATATATAATGCATACATTCGTCATCACAGTATCACATAGAATAGATTATTTCCTGCAGCAAATACATTGATTTGTGTGCTTATGCCTCCGAGAAGCATGTGCTTGGTTGTTTCCCACTAGCTTCCTGTATTAAGGTTTCTGTTTATAGTTTCCATTGCTCATTGGTTTAACAGCAATGTCCATGCTACATTTGTCAAATTCCAAACGATGAGTCATGCATGTACAAGCCAGTAGACAGATAAGTCTTTCAACAATTTTAAACATAAACAAAGGTAACAGTTGAGCGATGCAGCAATAATTTCCCTTTGGATATCAACCCATCTCTCCACACCACCAGTGCCGACTACAATGTTTGACTCCAATAAATATTTACGCCCCCCTACATACAGACTGAGAAAGCTGAGCAGCCGTTCACACAGTGACTTGTAGGCTGTGTCGCCGTATGCTTCACCCCACCCCCGTCAGTCAGGTGGCTGCTCTTCCATGATTCAGTTGTATATAGTGAGGGGCTATCAATGGCAGGTTGCAACCACTGGGAGCTCGCTAACTTGGTGCGGTCACCTCTGTGTATGTAAGGGGGGCGCTCTGTATATGTCGACCACGATGAAGTAAATGGTATCGCCGAGCGTGTGTTTGTAGGGTAATACGATAGGTAGTAGGAAATGTAGGATGACTGCCCAGAAGGGCTAACCCCTGAGGGGTGCGCAATCGAGGGCCACCAATGGTGGCTTCGCTCCACTTGGTTATGCCCGCAAACCCCAATATTCAAGGAGGGGAAGAGGTGGGGACAGTCATGTGTAAGTGTTCCCTCCACCACACTACCCCCAGCCTCTCAATGCCCCGGAGTAAGGTTTGTAATGTCAACTGCTAGTTCTACCAGGACGGGGCTGAGGAATTATCCGCTTGTCACCAGGTTGTGTCCCCTGAAAATCGTGTTTGATGGCCTCCCATTGTGCTGCAATAGGCTCCTTGTGGAGGCTCTGGGTGTCCTTGGTTCGCAATGCCACTCCTTCCGCCCTGGCCCACACCAGAAGCGATCGTCTCCAGGACGATAGGACAGGGGGATCAGACCTCTTCCACCTCTTTGTGATCAGGTGTTTGGCTGTCAGCATACCCAGGTCCAAGAAACGGGAGGTGGCTTTCAGCCTTTTGCCTCTAGAGTAGAGGTGCAGTATACATTCCTCCCACATATGTGTCAGGGTACGGCCAGTACATGCCGCCAGAGCGTCACTGACCAGTTGCCAGTAATTGCCCAGCAATGGGCAGGTCCAGAGCATGTGGAGAAGGTCAGCATCTAGTTGATGACACCTGGGGCACTCCGCATCTGCCTGGTTGCAAAATGTTTATTTTCGCTGGGGTGAGGTATGCTCTCTGGATCATGTAATGTTGAATGAGTTTGAATCGCTCATTGTGTGGGACATAGGTAGGGCTGCTCAATACCTCGGACCACTCTCTATCATCGAAAGGACAACCTCTGACTGCCTTCCACCACTAAGTGGCGCGAGTGACACCTCGGTGTGGTGAGGTAGTGAGCCAGCAAACCATTTAGTGAGCCAGCAAACCATTTAGTGAGGTGCCTACCCCCTTCCCATGACATGTAAGTATTGGATGGTCAGGTGTGTGGACATTTCTGTGGACATGTCTCACCATTTGTCTCTTAGGGCCGCAAGGAGGGGGTGATGCAGTAGAAAGTGGCCAGGAGGCAGGTCATTTAGTTCTGCGAGCATGTCATATGGTAGGAGTGCACCATCTTTATATAGTTTCCCCAGCATCTGCACTCCTGCTTCTGACCAGGTTGACAACTCTGCAGTGGATGCGACGCCACCTTCTGCGAAGTGCCCTGTAGTGGCAGCGCCGGTGCGTAGATCAGTCCTGAGCGTGTGTGATGTATGGACTTCAGGCCTCAAAATCCTCAATGTTACTAGACCTGCAGGTCTAGTGACTTAAATAATCTACTCGACCTAATTATAATGCTTTTGACCCATAAACTTGTTTCAAATTATGCAATCCTGGCCAAGTATTTAAATTCACTGAGACGCCATTTTCTTCTTTATCACATATGAGAGCGCCTTTAAATACACGAGTTCAGCACGTCTGCTGTACAGAAAACTATTTTGTTTGATTTAATAAACTAAACATTAACTCCATATAGAATACAAATCTAGCCACATAAAAGGATACACATGACCACTGACTTGCCTCTTAGTTCATTAACTGAATTGTCATCAGGGTGGGGGCAGGAATGTTTCTCAAATCATGTGTAAAAACTATCACTTTTAATAAATACACAACTAAAGCATAAAGTAGGAGCACACTGTAATTTGCATTCAGCAGAGTTTACAATGAAATGGCCACAGAATTTGTCACTGACATGTGGTTTTAAAACTATATAGTGTACAATGTTTGGAAATAAAGTGTCTGCAAATATTTGTCATTTGCACATCACCAAGAAAAGTATTATGATTTACTTTGCTCCTATTTGAATCTTTGTTTGCATCACACTTCGGAATTATAAAAAAAGTTATTTAATAATTCCAGTTATATTTTGAAATATTTGTATTATTCATTTACAAGCAGTTTAAATGTTGTCGGAGGAAAAAAAACTGACATTTACATTTTGTTTCACAATTCTTGTCAGCTCACTTGAGAAAAGTTAAAACCATTTTCCAGGAATAGAAAGGCAACAAATAGTAAAAGGTCAAACTGACATTTGACCTCAGTCCTTGAGCAGTCAGCAAATGTGTCAAGATAAAAACATGATTTAAAGGCGTCTTAATTGCTCATTCACTTTCTGAATGAACAGAACACCTGTTTCTTCCAGCTTAAGTTTACTCATCAGCAAGGTCGAGGAAGTGCTAAAAATAGCTCGACCTGATAAAATTTCACTCACAATTGAGGCCTGGACTTCTACGAAAGCATTGATGTGCAACTTTAAGTAGTAGTTGCTCGGGTGTTCTGCACTTAGCGCAAAGATGGAATAATCGAAGGATGTATGCCAGTGACTGAGGTGGGCCATCAGTGGCAGTGTCATATAGTTGTAGCCCTGCTAGCCATCTTGCCGCACATTGCAGCTGCGAGGCCAGGTAGTATTGCTCCATGTTGGGGACTGCTAGTCCTCTCTGCCCCTTGGGAGATAAAGCTTGGTGAGTGCTACTCTACATCAGGAGTTATTCCAAATGAATTCTCTCATCGTCCGCTCGAACATGCGGAAGAGGGAAGGTGCGATAAATAAGGGCAAATTAGTAAATTAATAATGCAGCCTGGGGAGTATTTCCATTTTCAGTAAAGCTATCCGGCCCGCAACCGACAGGGGAAGTGTGCGCTAGAAGGCCATTTGCAATCGCAGTGCAGTGATCACCCTCCCCAGATAGCCATCCGGGAGATCTTCCTCTCGATGGTAAATCCTGATACCTAAATAGTGGAAGGTGTCAGGCTGCCACCTAATGCAGTCTCCGTTGATAGTGGGTGCCGGGTTTGGGTGCCCATGTGTGAAGGGGTAGAGGCAGGACTTGTTCCAGTTTACCCGCTGGCCAGAGAGGTTCGCAAACTCAGTTAGCGTTCGGGTTCGCACAAGTGGGATCGGGCGCACATCTGTATATTGCCTGCATATTGCGAGACCGTATGCGTGCCATCGCCCAGGGGGATTCACCATTCTGCCCCTTGCTCACAGAGTGAGCAAGGGCCAGTGGCTCTACTGCTAATGCAAATAGTAGTGGGGATAACTGGCATCCTTGCCAGGTTCCTTGACAGATGGGTATAGGCGCAGGAATGTGACAGCCTGTCTTCACTCGTGCTGATGGTTTTGTGTATAGTCGTCAGATCAAGCTGAGAATACGGCCTGTCACTCCATATTTGGTAAGAATTGTGAAAAGGTAGCCCCACTCCAAGGAGTCGATGGCTTTCTCTAGGTCTATTACCAACTCCCCGACTGCGGTCACTGTTGGGAAGAATAGATGGATACTCCTAAAGAAGCGTCTGAGGTTCAATGACGGGATAGGACAAATCCGTTCTGGTCATGATGGACCAATGCTGGCACCAGCGGGCCAGTCTATTGGCCAGGATCTTGACTAAGATTTTATAGTCCATATTTAGTAAGGCCAGCGGACGGTATGATCCAGGGACGACTGGGTCTTTGCCAGGCTCGGGTAGAGAGACAAGTAGTACCTCCCGCAAAGAGGCGGGAAGCAGGCCGGTCTCAAGTGCTTCGGTAAATAGCGTATGTAGATGTGGTATGACTGTGTGCATAAGTTTTGTAGTTTCGGAAAGGAGACCATCAGTACCTGGGGTCTTTCTCGAGGCAAGTGCCCTAATGGCCTCATGAATTTCGACTGGTGAGATGGACTCTTCTAGGTCCGTTTGCTGCGCTTGATCTAGTGTAGGAAGCCTTATTTGGGATAGAAAGGTGGCGAGCTGTGCACTGCTGGAGGTAGTTTTTGATGTATACAGGGCCCTATAATAACTAGTCAATTCCGCGTGTAGTTCAATTTGCTAGTGTAGTAGATGACCTGCTTTATCTCTGAGTGTATGACTGGGATGTGATGCCTTCTCTTGGCGTGTGAGCCATGCCAAGAGTCGGCACGTGCGGATAGAGCTCGCATGTGTGCGGGCAGCGTTTGCTGCGTAATTGACGCATCTGAGAGCTCAAGGTGTCTGATATCACAATGAACCCTGAGTGAGTCCTGTGGCCAACCCTGCTGCGGAAGTCGGTGTTTGATAGCTGCGACTGGTTGGGCACAGATCATGGCCGAAAAAGGCCAGACCATGTGGCCAAAGCCCACTGCAAATGGCCACAGTTAAAATGAAGTTCTAGTTAGAAAAGCCATTGAAATTAGCAAGTTATGGTTGGCTCCTGATTCCATAAATTGCACAGCAGCCATGTAAACCATAACTTGGACATCAAATGCAATGCTTATGACCTCAAAACATTTCTTCCAATAAGTTACAATGCCAAAGGCACAATGTAATTAATATCACATACTAATCCCTATATAAATACTACACTTAGTCTTCTCATTCATGTTAATGGTAAGGTGGTATGTGAACTCGCCTATAAGATCACCTTCGTAACTGCATCTGCCACTACAAGGATGAGGTTATGAGAATTACATTTGTTCTGTATGACATAATTGGTAAATTTCAGTGGTTTTAGGCTTCCTTTTGTAACCATACCTTTGCTTTGACAGTGGCATTATCTTGATGGGTTGAATGCAGAGTAGTCTGTAAGTGTTGCCAGAACCCCACGATCACAATTTATGACCATTTTACCCATTATGTATTTTTTTTTTATATTGTATTTTTATTGGGCCAGTTAGCTTGAAAAATGTTTTTAATCAAATAGGAAGGTGTTTATTAAAATTAGATTAAATATTGGAATACTGGACCGTACTCATTGGTTGTCTTTAGACAAAAGATGAGAAATTACAAAATCATAGATCACAGGGACCCCTGAAATATATTACAGGTTCCAGTGAAATGTGTTGTAGAACACTGCGTTTTGTGCCATAAAAATTCAACAAACGCTCCCAAACCTGCCCAACGTATATCTGCCTTATGTCTCGCCATAGGGGTCTTTTCCAACCATTAAAGGCCCACTTCAGCGGGGTTTTCATGGCCAGTACAGCCTGCTACAGTGGGCTTTAAGACTATTGGAACATTCCGCCCCATCCTGTACTAGATCCTATCTGTGAGGAGTGTGGACGCCTGATGAAGGTCGTGGGCACAGCCTACCCTAAGCCAAACTCTGATTGTAGTTGCTGCAAACAGAATGTACGGATCTGATATCAACCTGCTGCTGCATCTCTAGGCCATGAAGGAAGACACGTCTACTTTTGAGAATAGAGATCGAATATTAAATGTCCTACCCATTCAAGGTTTCTACGATCAACACAGGTGGCATAATATAGCACCAGATTTCGATCTAGTCCTCGATAATAAAAGGGGCTAGGACTTGATCAATACCAAGGGAAGGCCACTTCTCATTGGCTGCTGTTTCATGCTGCTATGAATGGCTCTGAGAATCTGAAAAGCTTCAACTTACTTTATCTATCCTTTCCGGACATACATCCTAATAATCATCACCCAGAATTTAAGAAAAGAAAACCACCATGAAAGCCAGGGTTCAGGCCACCAGTATTATCCTTTTGCTCCTCGACCTCATGGAATCTTTCTCTTGATACTCGTTTCTGTAAAGCACTTGTTCAGCCTTCATCCCCAACTATGTCAAAGAGCCCTGCATATCAGAACGAATTAAATCCAGAAGGTCAAGTCTCCTCGGATGCACAGCTCCACCTTCCAGTTTCTCAGCTAATGAAAAAAATAATACATGATTGCTTTTTCGATGGTCTGCTATGGGAAATATACCTATGCTATCCCCACGCCCCCCATTCCTCGCTTCTTTGGAAGATGAAGACCGAATCACCCCCAAATTCCTAGTGACCCCAACATGGGGAAGGCATTATGGATCTGTTGAGCATAATTGCGGACATAACAGTATAGTTTATATCAGAACTCCAACTATTGGCCGGTGAACAAAAGTTACAATCCACCTTTTTTAGTTTTTTTGTGTGCTTTTGTTGAAAGCATGGCTGCTTGGTTCTTGTGACTTACTTGAGTTTTGTAAACTAATTTGTAGGCCCGATAGTGCAATATCTACATAAAACATGTATGCACTAAAATAGAGCAGATTCTGCAAACATGATACTAAATTCATAAGCGCATGAGCATGAATATTCTTCAATTTGAAGCAGGCTAACTTTTTTCTATTGCGTCACTGAAACTTCATTGAGAGGCCTTAAAATTAAAATTGTCCCACACAGGATCATGCACACATTTTTAAATGCTTGGTGACAATATAGAATCGAGGTACCCGAATCAAAGTGTTAATGTTTTGGAGGTGAAGGTATAGGTGTTATCTTCCTTCACTTTTTCCATCGAGGCTCATTCCTTGGAGTGACATCAGGTGGCAGTGGTTGGCTTGGGGCCTATATGTTAGCAGGAAGTCCCAGAGATGGACTTGATAAATTTGGAAGTGGGGGTCATCGATTCTGCAGAAGGTGGAGTTTTCCTTGATTTAGGGCCTTCTGGAAGAAGAAATTGCTAGAATTGGAAAAGGAGTCTGGGCCTTGTCATCTTCCAGTATAATGTTTATAAGGGTCTGAGGTCCACATGAAAATCTTGCCAGTGAAGGTGATGTAGAAAGAAATCTATTCTACATTGATCTCCTGTGCTTCAACATTTCTGACCTCCACATGAAATGTTTTGAGACGAAGTGCCACGTCCTTAAATGGCGCAACTTCGAGTTGTGATTTCTTGATGTCTAACGGTGCCTCGATATTGGAAAGGTACATCTTGACGCTGTTAGTCTTAGGCGTGGAAGTGCTAAAGCCTTCAATACCTTTCTTCAGTGGGTGTGGAGCGTATGCTTTGAGTGGTGGTGTTTCTTGCGTTGTCAAGAGCTGGGGCACTGAAGCAACTGTCAGGACGACACATGGTGGGTTGGCCAAGCTGCTGGTGCCTTGAAAGGTGCAGTGTCCCGTTTTCATCTTTACAGGACTGTTGCTTATTTGGCTCAACCTGCCTTCATTTTGCTGATTTTTTTCACTGTAGTTTTAAGCAGCAATGTCAAGATAATGCTACAAGACTGTTCTATGTATTTTTATCTCAGTTGAGCATTGTATAAAAAAGGACAACGCCAGAAATTTGGTAAATCTAGCCTTAGATGGACTACTTTATATTGCTATACACTTAAAATGGATGTGGGTTTAACTGTTTCTTTGTGATATTTGTGTACATATAGTACACTTGTTCTAATGGTGGACTTCAATGAATATTGCCACAATGCAGAACTAAGAGTACAAGTCACTTTACTTCCTCAATCATAGCCTCTCATTCGTTATTCATGAGCATAGATTAGCAAGCGAAAGCCTAGAAGGGAGGCGGTAAAGTATGCAACTCAAAACTGGAAGGAAAGTCAAAATTATATTGAACACAGCATAGTATCCACTTTCGAATCCGAGTACTATAATGGCTCTGCAGAAATATGTCATTTAAATTTCTGTAATTTTATCCTGGTGCCACCAACCCTTAAAGGCACGGTTTTGAAAGTGGCTCCAGTTCGTGATCCCTAGGACTGGGCAAGGGATTTCAATAATAAAGCTGTTTGCCTTGGAAACTGTGAGATTGGATCTCGAAAGATCCTCTTTGTAGAACTGGCTCGACCCTACCAACTTGTTGCTGGTTAGAATGCTCCAGTGTCCTATGGAAACAGTTGGGGCAGCAGGTGAAGCCACAACTCGCTCCTTCCAAGGCTCACTAACTTCACTATAAGAAAGTATGTTGCTGTGACCCCTCCACCTTCTGCCGTCAGCTCCCAACAAAGGGGGGGGGGTCATTTATTAGGTCTCGACCTAGCGACGCAGCGCGAAGCGCTGTCGCTGCGTCGCTAGCGAGACTTATTGTTGCTGACTTGCTTCGGAAGGGAGACAGGAGCTGTGCACGCGCAGGACGGACTTGAAATGTGAACGCGCCCGTGAACACGCGATGTGCACATCTCCTGTCCCCCTTCCGTCCTCGCAAGCCTCATGCAATATTACTTTCTTTTTTTAATGCGCACGCAAGCTCCAAGCGCGGCGCGCTTTACATGCACAGCATGCCTCACTCCACTTACCTGCTGTTGTGGGGACTCTGCGCTGCTCCTCGGCTGGTCTCCGTCTTCAGCCGGTCCCCGCAGCACTTCTTCAACTACGGCGGCGAAGTACGCAGGCGCCGCCACTGGGCACGAGCCGCAGGCCACGCCGATGTGCACGCTCACGGCGTGCCTACAACGCGCGCATGGCGCTTTTTACTTTCCTTGTTCTGGTTATTATTATTTTAAGGCATAGGGTGATTAAGCGATTTTCCTTGAATCACGGGATGTTGAGTAGATTACGAGATTCGAATTTGGTTTTCCAGTTCCAAAGTTTCTATTTAAGAGTCAATGGAACTCGATGTAAGAAGGTGCGTGCGTGTGTGTAGATAGATTCTGTTTTTTATGAGACATACTACCCTGCTGTGCTAATATGGCTGCCGTCATACCAAACCGCACCATGGGGAGTTGGCAACGGGACCGTGGGCAATAAAACCCCCAGCCTGAGGTGGGCCGCCTGTAAACGGAGGCTGGGCATGGGGCTCCTGGCGTGGATCTTACGCACAGCCACGGCATGGGGTTTTTAACGGTGACTCCAGCTTCATGCCTGGACGTTGCCCGTCCTTACCCTTGGAGCATGCGGTGAGGTTTACGAGTCACACATCCTCTGTTGCTTGTTTTACTGCCTGTCCCTGCAGGGCTTTTCTTCCCGTTTACAATCCGCGCTCCCTCCAGCACAAAGCAGGCCAGCGTGCAAGCGCGCTGACCTCTGACCCGCAGGTTACACATTGGTGCTATAATTACACACCATCAAAGTGATCTGCAGATGCTTTACATTTCCAGCTTAGTGGGAATCATCAAAGGGCAGCGGCAGGGGCCCTGGGGTCGGCCGTGAGGTGGCACCGATGATGCCCGCGCAGGGAAGGCGCAGGGGGTGAAAGAGCGCTGGGTGGCACTGTGGTGTAGCTCACTGAGAGGGCTGCCGCAGAAGTGTTGGGGCGAGGTTGTGGTCTCACGGCTAGAGTGCCTACCTTGGAGCTGGGAAACCAAGGTTCGAGCCTCGGGGTCCATTCCACATCCTGTGATTCTGGGCATATCACTTAATCTCCCTGTGCCTTCCAAAACAAGCATTTGCAATGCAATAGGTCTCTCATTTGCGAGACTTTGAGCTACCGGCATTGTAAATGACAAACCTTTTACCTATGTGTTGATTTTGAAAACATATAAATAAAAGGCATTGTCATTTACAATGCCAATAGCTTAAAATTTTGCAAATGCGAGACCTATTGCATTGCAAATGCTTGTTTAATCTGCACTCAGGCTGCCCCCCTCTTTCCTCAGCAAGTGTAACGTTGGAGACATGCGAGCACTAGAGTTCTGTGGCTTCTTTCTCTGACTATTGTTCGCCGAATGTACCACAACCAGTTTTTTGGTCTCGCCCTGAAGCCAGCGCTTGCGCTGGTCTGGGCGAGACATTTTGTAAGTGGGCATTTAGAAATGCGACCACTTTTTTTTGGGCTTGCCTAGAGCGTGCGAGTACGCGCACAATGACTAGCAGAGGCGCCATATGGCTTTCCTCTCGTCATGGTGCGCGCACATCGCACACCATTTGCCAGCCTGCTTGCACGTGCACAGCTGCTGCTCGCACTCCCTCCTCCCTTCTCCCCCTCCCTTTTCGTGAGCTTTGATCAAGCTCCTCTGCTGCTGGCATTCCCCCAGCCCTTCTGGTCTAACTTTCTCTCTCTCTCTCGCCTGCCTCTGCTGCTGGCATTCCCCCCTCCCTTCTCGCTCAGCCCTTCTTGTCTAACTTTCTCTCTCTGTCGCCTGCATTGGGTCGAAATCTGATTATGGAAAACAAGCACTGGTCGCCCAAAACGAGTTCCGTGCCCACCACCCTACCCTCTACCTCTCTCTCTCTGCCTCTCTCTCTACCTCACTACCACTCTACCATCTCCTTCTACCTCTCTCTCTCTACCTCTCTCTCTCTCTCTCTACCTCACTCTCTCTCTCTCTCTCTCTCTCCACCTCTCTCTCTCTCTCCACCTCTCTCTCTCTCTCCACCTCTCTCTCTCTCTCTCCACCTCTCTCTCTCTACCTCTCTCTCTACCTCTCTCTCTACCTCTGTCTACCTCTCTACCTCTCTCTCTACCTCTGTCTACCTCTGTCTACCTCTCTACCTCTGTCTACCTCTCTCTACCTCTGTCTACCTCTGTCTACCTCTGTCTACCTCTGTCTACCTCTCTCTCTACCTCTCTCTCTACCTCTCTCTCTACCTCTCTCTCTACCTCTCTCTCTACCTCTCTCTCTACCTCTCTCTCTACCTCTCTCTCTACCTCTCTCTCCACCTCTCTCTCCACCACTCTCTCCACCACTCTCTCCACCACTCTCTCCACCACTCTCTCCACCACTCTCTCCACCACTCTCTCCACCACTCTCTCCACCACTCTCTCCACCACTCTCTCCACCTCTCTCTCCACCTCTCTCTCCACCTCTCTCTCCACCTCTCTCTCCACCTCTCTCTCCACCTCTCTCTCCACCTCTCTCTCCACCTCTCTCTCCACCTCTCTCTCCACCTCTCTCTCCACCTCTCTCTCCACCTCTCTCTCCACCTCTCTCTCCACCTCTCTCTCCACCTCTCTCTCCACCTCTCTCTCCACCTCTCTCCACCTCTGTCCACCTCTGTCTACCTCTGTCTACCTCTGTCCACCTCTGTCCACCTCTCTCTACATCTGTCTAGCTCTCTCTCTACCTCTATACACCTCTCGCTACCTCTATACACCTCTCGCTACCTCTATACACCTCTCGCTACCTCTATACACCTCTCGCTACCTCTATACACCTCTCGCTACCTCTATACACCTCTCGCTACCTCTATACACCTCTCTACCTCTCGCTACCTCTATACACCTCGCTACCTCTCGCTACCTCTATACACCTCTCTACCTCTCGCTACCTCTATACACCTCTCTACCTCTCGCTACCTCTATACACCTCTCTACCTCTCGCTACCTCTATACACCTCTCTACCTCTCGCTACCTCTATACACCTCTCTACCTCTCTCAAATATAGCTACAACGTTATGTATAATACGGTACACTAAGTGGCAGCCGCAGCCTAAAATCACTTCTTGTCCTTTTAAAAAAAAACAATCATTACCATATCCAATATATCTCCCCTTTATGACTTTATAAGTATTTACTTCTGCAGCACAATATCCTTTCGTCAACAACATCAAATGTTGCACAGCTAAACACTTATAAGGTCCAAAGGCGAGACCTATTAGCTATGCCAATGCTTGTTACACTTATAATTTGCTTTATATCTGTTTGCTGTTAAATATGCTTTATATCTGTAATGCTCGAATGTCTCAAAGACTGCAGAAGCTTTTTTTCCCTGTGGTTGCTGGAAGTGTTCTTCTGCTGATTGGTGGTGTAGGCAAGAGTGCTTGTATGGATACCACAGGAATTATTAACCTTCTAATGGGGTGAAAGGTGCTGTGTGACATACTGCTTCACTTGCTGTCATTTCCTCCCTAGGTCTTCTCTCCGGATAGTTGGCTGGTGGCTCTGTGTGCAGCAATGATCAGTAGTGTGGCGGCTGTGGTGGCCATGACCCCGTTTGACGTGGTCAGCACTCGGCTTTATAACCAACCAGTAGACCCTCAAGGCAAGGTAAGGAAACACTGAACTCGTTATGCAACTACATTTCATTTTGGCTCCTGACCCATTTAAGCACATACCACAGCTGTCACCATTGTAGGTGCTGCATCGCAGTGCCAGTGAGGAAAGGCGGTGCCATCACCTCTTTACTTCTTTAAAATGCATACCTCAGCCTGGGAGGTCATCAGTGTTTGCAAACTGCTGCCTCCTGCATTATCTTCTCCATTAAATGCACACATCATGTAATCCCAGCGTTCACTTGGTTCCCTTCGTAGAAGAACCGCTGCTTGAAACGAGTTGGCCGGTCACAATGAAAAGATCATCACCATCTAAAAGTTCATCACAATAATTCACGAAGGTCCAGCATGATACTGGAAAACCTATGACGACAATATTTAAAAATATATTAGTTAAGAAAAAACGTTTTGTAAATATCTTTGAATATTGAATTAAGCATGCCCCTAAACCGACCACCCTGTCAGTACCTACAATGCCCTGCACCGGCTACTGTTCCTCAATTCTTCTTTTTTTTTTTTTTTTACCGTTCAGCCACAAACTATCCCAGAAACTATCTTTTTTACCATTGTTTTCAATCGGCTTTCTTCTCTCCCTCCCCCCCCGTTTAACTCAAACTCTTGCAGTGTTCTTTCTGAAGTATTAAAATACCTGCTCTGTTAAAAAAAAATATTTTAAGTGGGGCAGGAAAGTAAAGAGCGTGCCTTCCTCAGTGCTTTCTTTACTACCATGATGAGGAAGATTGTGAGCAGTGCTACAATTGGAAAAAAGTTACTCCAGAAACCCATAAATTGGGAGTCGAGGTGTGGCAAAGGAAATGAGGTGGAGTCACGAATGGCTGAGCTTGAAAAGCAGAGTCTGATACATTTATTTTTAAAAAACTGCTGGTAATAAGGACATATTTGACAGTAAAGCTGTAATAAATGATTTAATTGGTCACAAAGATGTTGCATTTTAAAATTTCTTATTGGGGTTAAGACACCTGCTGCTGAGATCTTTGTGTGCCCAGCAATTTTGAGGCGATTATAATAGTGGTTAATGCAGTTCTGGAGAAATCTGGGTTTTGTCCAGTCACAGTTTGACTCATAAAGTAGGACAGAGGGTTAATGTACCCTCTGCAAAGATAATCATGTAACACACAGATCAGATTTGTACTTTATGTAGGTAGGTAAGCGGGTCATTTCTTTTCACACCGACACCATTTTGTTACCTCCAGTTCTTAAGTTGCAATTCTTCTAATATAGCACAGTGTTGTATTTGCTAGTATCAAAGAGCTGCATGCCAACTGTAGGTCATGGGTTCAAAGTCTTGTTAGTACAGACAACCACAATCACTGCATTAGGTTTTATAGCCTGACTTTGTGTTTCTGCCGACCATTCACTCTTAACATACAAGATCTACAAGTATAGATGTTATGTCATTCCTACGCCTTATTACCCACATTGCCTTATGTAACATTTTCTGTACATTGATTTACACAATTGTAGGATTTCTTGTACGTCTGTGTGATGTAAACTGATCCGGCACCCAACACTGGGATAAGGAGCGCTATAAAAGAATTAAATTAAAAAAATTAGTAGCTGTCATTTAAATCCTTATTTGTGATAAATCTTGCATTCTTATAGTGCATGCATCTCTCTTACATAAGGAGTTGAACAAAGTCAAAAACCTGCCTCCAAGTCATATTTTCTCTAAAGTACTTGTGAAGCGATGAGCTGTGTGACTTTGTTTCTTTGGCATCTAGGTGTGAGGCTCCAGATGGCTCCCAGCCAAGGTGATACCCTTTAAATCAGGCCTTTGTTTTGGACCCGCCTGGAGGTGGAAAAAAAAGCCCCCTCGCTGCTTGCCAGTGCTGCACTGAACAGAATGCAGACAATGTGTGGGCACTGCTAAATTATGTCCTGGTATCAGAAAATTACACCAGGTCAAATTCAGCATATTTCCCTGAAATAGCTGCTGGAACTGGGATCCGGTGAGGTTCCCCTACTTTCCTGAACTGATTTAAGGAGTAGCAGCAAGGGGTGTCTAGTTAGGTGTGAGCACTTTTTTTTACCTACTAGCTACAATGATGGGGTATATAGAGTTAAATTATGGGTCGTACCTGTACATATTTCCTCGAGATGCATATCCCATATGCGATAAGATTCCATTAGGCTTTGTATGATGGTATTCTATATACCTGTATGGGTGTAACAAAAACCTAGATACCACCAGCTATGTGAGGGCGCTTACAAGAAAATAATTTATATGTATGCCAAACATGCACATGCGGTACATTAAGGGGGGTGGTCCCAGTGGTAATGCAATATTAAATGGACATCAACATCACCTGATAAATCAATTATAACCAATTTTTAAACATATTGAAAATATTTAATCACATTGAACATATAATGCCTCATGTTCAAACATAGCACATTCTTTCACCCAGGTCCTAGTGACGCTTCTGGGTTTAACCCCATTATTGTGTAAAACATGCACATGAGCATATTTAAATATATATTCTTCGCAGGTGTCACATTTATTAATTAAATTCCGATTTTCAAAGGTCTTGAATCAATCAGTTATTGACTTAACAAATTATCTTGAGTAGTCTTCTGCTAGATTTTAATACAAAACCCATCTTTTTATTTTTTCCATCTTCAGTATGATCCAGATTTTTTCATGGTCTTAATAAACGTTACCAAGGTTGAGCTCCATCTGGATACATGGAAACACCTTATTACCTACCCAATGACAAAACCAAACATTGTGGTACTACCATCATGTGATACTATAACGTCACGTTACCTAATGACAAAATCCCACCTACGCTACAGCGTATGAGGTAATTCTGAACCCCCCACCCGAAAGGCCAATCTGCGGCGAAAAGGAGACGCTTATAAACTGGACCAGGTTCCTCTTTCCCCTCACTACGGAGGGTTGGAGGAACAGCAGTCCGGGGGCACTAAGATCCTTGATGAAGCAAATGACCTGACATTTCCCTCTTGGATGACTTCACCCTACCACTATGCACCACTTCTCTGCTAGGCCTACATACTAATTGTGAAGTTCTTTATCAGTGTTTGACAACAGGAAGCATTGACCTTTTCCCTCCATACATTTTGAGAAAATGTTAACTGTACTTTGCAGCAGTCAGAATCACGAGTGCAGTGTTTCAGTGTGGGTAATGGAAAAAAGAGCTTATGCAATTCATGCAAAAAGTAAGTTTAACATGCTTTTGCTTCTAGGATGATGAGTAGCTGATTGTACCCACACCCGGACAACAACTGAAGTAGTACGAGTGATGCATGTTTTCAGTTGCATGTAAATGTACTTGTTTGTCTGACACTGCCAAAGGGCATGTTTGAGATCCACTACCCTGACAAAAGTGTATGACCCTTGATGAGCACATGGGAAGGCTGAAACATGTTGGCATATGTTATGACGTGTGAGTCATTCTAACTCATGTCTCACCTCTCTTTTTAACCTTATCAAGGAACTCCCATTAATACAGAGAATGCAAAGTCCCGTAGATAATTTTAAGTCCCTACTTCAACAGCAATTGATCATGAAAGACGCTCCCTACCATGGAAGTAGCGCACCCTAGATGTTAAGTAATAGCCAGGTTACCCAATGATGCAGCATGTCACTTGACCTCAGCTGATTTATCATTATCTAGTGACGCGAAACTATCGGGGTACGGCAGTATCGCAAGCAAAAAACACACTATATGATTGGCTAGTGTGGTACTCCATTGGTACGACCGCGGTGCCGCAATGTCAAAACATGCGATCTGATTGGCTGCTCGTAACTTGAAGAGAAAACTGCAGCTGCCATTTTATGATTCGGACTCTTTCCCCATGTTGTACAAAACAAAAATAAGGGGTAGGGGTACCAGTCTCCTCAGCCTGCTTCAACATCCTCCGCATACTCCGTAAAACATTTAAATGGATCCCCTCCGAATCCAGAAAAACGGTCACACGCGCCCTCATCACCAGCAGACTGGACTAAGGCAACACCCTCTATGCCGGAATCAACAAAAAACTCCTCCGCAAGCTCCAGACCGTCCAAAACGCCACAGCCAGGCTAATCCTCGACATCGCCTGGCACAACCACATCACCCACCACCTCCGCGATCTCCACTGGCTCCCCGTCGAAAGAAGAATAACATTCAAGCTGCTCACGCACGCATACAAGACCCTCCACAACATAGGACCTCAATACTTCAACAACCATCTCTCCTCCATGCCCCCAAGAGAAACCTCCGTTCAGCTGACCTCTGGCCACCGTCCCACGCTTCTACAGGAACAGAGCGGGTGGAAAGTCCTTCTCCTACCTCTCAGCCAAGACCTAGAACGGCCTACCCCTCCATCTCCAGCAAAGCCCTACACTGCTGTAGCTACGGTGCAGAGGTCTTGGTTGTTGAAATTGTCGTAAAGCGTCTTGATCTTGAGGTGAAGAAGGAGCGGAGTCTGTTGCAGAGGTCTTGGGAGGGTGGGACGTCTGTTGTTCCGGTGTCGTGTTTGGCAAATTCCTGTATGATGGAGAAGAGTTCCCTGGAGTTGTGGGTGTTGGAGAGCATTCTGTCTTGGAGGAAGTTCTTTTTTGTGGATTTGAAGACTTGGTGGTGTGCTGTGGTGGCTGTTTTGGAGGCGGTGGGTGTTTCAGGGGTTTTGCTGTTTCTCCATGTCTTTTCAAGTCGTCAGCAGGAGCGCTTGGATTCTTGGAGTGCCATGGTGAACCAGATTGCCTTCTTGTTGTGTCGTCCTGCAGCCTTCTGGAAGAGGGCGAGTGTGTCGGGGCAGTTGGTGATTCATCAGTGGAGGTTGCTTGCCACGGTGTTGGCGTCTGGCGTCGTTGGGGGTGGAGTGCTAGTGAGGGCGGAGGTGAGAGGTTCTTCGGTGACTTTGTTCCAGCTTCTGCGTGGGAGGCAGCGCGCGTGCTTGTGTGCGGTGGGTTTTCCTAAAGAAGAAATGGATGCAGTGGTGGTCCATCCAGAGCAGTTCCGTGGTGTGGTTGAAGAAGACTGTTTCCTCCTGCGAAGACAGGGGTCGATTGTGTGTCCTGCTGTGTGAGTGGGGGCGGAGACAAGTTGCTTCAGTCCTATGTTGGTGAGGTTCTCTAGGAGGGCGGTGGTGTTGGGGTCGCCTTGGTTGTCCAGGTGGAAGTTTAGGTCTGAGTAGTATGTAGTCTGTGGAGGCTAGTGCATGGGGTGCGATGAGGTCGGCTATGATGTTGATGAAAGGAGTGTGGGGGGCCAGGTGGTCTGTAGACGAGGGTTCAGCAGAGCGGCGTTTTGGGGTTGGTCTGGATCTGGAAGTGGAGATGTTCTATGTAGGTTGGCGGGGCGTCTTACGGGTCGGTGGTTGTCATGCGGAGGGAGCTTTTGTGGATGATGGCAATGCTTCCTCTTGGGCGGGTGGGGCGGTCTTTCCTCAGGATCTTGTATCTGTCGGGAATGGCGGTTGCGATGTCGGGTGAGGAGTTGGCTTTTGTCCAGGTCTCTGTGGGGAAGGTGACGTCTGACGTGTGGGTGTTGACGAGGTCCCAGATTTCTATGGTGTCTGTGCAGGGAGCGCACGTTGAGGAGGATGCAGTTCAGTTGGTCGTGTGCGCTGACGTCCGGTGGGCTGGGGGCTACTGCTGGGATCCGGAGGTGGGTGAATGTGCTGCAGCAGTGTCAGCAGGAGATCGGTCCTTGGACGTTGCTCGGCGTAGAGAGCGGGCAGTTGTTGCTACATCCGGGGTTGAGAGCGTGGAGGGTGCTGGAGTCTTAGCGGCAGCGGATCAGAGGACCAGGGTCCCTGGCACTGGTTGCGGTCCAGCACAGACTGACTTGCCTTTGGCGCACCAGCGGCGTGGACGTGCAGTGGCCGCCATTAAGTAGGGGTCCGGGGAGGGCATTCAGTTGGGAGGCGGAAGTGAAACGGTGGGTGGGGTGGGGAAGCAGGGCAGGAAGCGCAGGAAATGAGTATCAGAATAGAAAGCGGGGCAAAAGAGAGAGTAAAGCAGAAAGAGTAAAGCAGAAAGAGTAAAGCAGAAAGAGTAAAGCAGAAAGAGCAAAGCAGAAAGAGTAAAGCAGAAAGAGCAAAGCAGAAAGAGCAAAGCAGAAAGAGCAAAGCAGAAAGAGCAAAGCAGAAAGAGCAAAAAGAGAAAAACAGACACAGAGCAGAGTGGAACCGCAGAAGAGCAGAGTGCTCTTCCACCAGTTCACCAGGGATGAGGTGCAGGCAGGAGCCTGTGGGTGGTGTAGGGCCTCGAACACCTATCTGGCACGGAAGCTCCGGGCTCCGAGAGAAGTCCCTCAATGGTGGTGCTGTGCGGGGGGAGAGCAGTGACACCGACCAGGAAGGTCAGTGGTCTTGCTCTCTTAAGCAACCACCATCTTGTCTGAGGACTGTCTCTGAAAGCTATGCTTTCTAGATAGAACAAATGGTTTTGATCTTCCAAAATACAAGACCATTGGCCCCTCTTAGATAACATTTCTCCCATGGTCCCTTTTATTTATAATAACAAAGTATACCTTCCGAGGGAAAGAATTCCTCGAGTGTATAAGTAATGACCATTGGGCGCCATACGTTTTCTATGATTTTATCAAATATAAGATCAATGGACACCACTAGAGAGAAAAATAGTTTTTCTTTTTCTTTGACACAACTTTTCTCTACTGTTATATTTCTTTACCAGGGACTAATGGTTCAATGATGGTAAATGTGCTTTCTTGGTGCCAGGATTAATAACTACATTTCCCATGATTTCCAAAAAGTTTGTTTTAACTCCGTCCAATGGTAGGCTCCTTTTTTAGGTCTCGCCTACGCAGCGCGCATGCGCTGCATAGGAGGGCCTTTAGCCGTCGCTCTTCACTTTTTCAAGCACTGCACTCATGCTTGTGACGGCATCCACCTTGCGGGAGCGAGCAGCGGTGCGCCACAAGCATGAGTGCAGTGCTTGAAAAGTGAAGACTGTGCGCGAGCCCACGCACCACTCCCGGGCTCTCCTCAGATTCTCTGACTGCCTTTCTCTTTCTCATTCTCCTTGCCCGCTCTCCTCTCCATATGTGCTGCAGCTGGTTCTGTTTTGTTTTTATCGAGGTTTTTGGACGTTCACCTTTTTACATTGTGCGGGGTTGTAAAACAACTTATTGTCTCTCTTTTTTGGTATCGACGTTCGAACTGGCAGAAGAGAACTGTCATTATTTAAGGCGGATCTTCCATTTTGGCTGTCACAGATCACATTGATGTACTTTATCATTGAGTTGGAAGCTGCACCGCTTGGCCCCAGTTTACCCCCTCTTAAACTTTGTAAGAGCTCTGTGATTTGTGTGTGTATATGAAGGCTTCCCGCTGCATGTCGCCGTAAG
The DNA here is from genome assembly GCA_963921515.1 of Calotriton arnoldi. NCBI lineage: Eukaryota > Metazoa > Chordata > Amphibia > Caudata > Salamandridae > Calotriton > Calotriton arnoldi. Next base: position 116,797 of record CAWUFW010017563.1, read on the forward strand.
GGTTCTGACTGGAAATGTCACCTTAACTAAAATGTTTTTTTTTCTTCAGCAATGATGGTTTTGATGAACAGTATCCTAAACGTTTGTGTTCCTCGTTTTGGAACTGTACAATAATACCTTCAGAGTGTTCTGTAAAGTGTCTGTTTGTGCCCCCTATGCTCTGCGCTAGTGTATGACTTAAGCGCCGAAATGCAAAGAAAAACAAGTGAATGTAGAAACGAATTCATATCTTAAATTTTGGGATATTTTATCCTTAAATTATAATCTGTAAGTGGCTTGCCACCTTCCTTTTTCCACCAGCTCTTTCCATCTGAGTTTGTAAGAGCGTTCTGTTGAATGTGACCATTGAATCCAGGGCACTTTCTGAGCGCATAAATGGATTGTTATCCATATTTTCCGTCAGTCTTTTAGTTTTGCCAATGACCTTTTAATACTTTCTATTTCGAAATGTCCCACTGCTTCATTCCGTTGTGAATTTGGGCAGCATTTACCGGCATGCATTGATGTTCTGTTAAGTTCACGTTAGAATTTAGACAGCCAGTCGCAAATGTAAATTACTACCTAACTGCACACTTACGTTCAGAGTGAGTCAGACACGATAATATGATTTTTAAAAAGCATTTTACACGCTAGGATCCGACCCATACCCTACTCTCTTGAATTTGTGCAATTTGGCTTTGTATTAACATTTCTTTTCCATTCACACATTTGAGAAGCATTAATTTCTCACGCAGAATGTTTAGGTGTTAAAATTCGTAGCTGGCTGTCAGTTTAGTTCCTGTCTAAAATTTGGCCATGTCTAGATTTGGTATGTTTACTGAAACTGCTCATAAATCGCATTCAGTTTAAGGTAAAACCCATCATCGATGACATCTGCTGGCTGGTCCCTACATTTTAGAGCTCACGGTGCTTATGATTGATTTCAGTTTTAATGTTAAAATTGTAATGAAGGGGAGGTATCGGTATGGTGATGTTGATTTCCGGTTTGTTAAATTGCTTGGCCCCCTCCGCTCAACACATTTGACAGCTTCAGAATACTATAATGTTCGGGAAGTTTAAACAGAGTCTTATTTTAGTTAGTCTTGTCTTTTTTTAACCTTACTTTTTTGCCATGTTTTAGGTTTCTGGACGTGCTTAGGCAAACTCTTGCTCATATCCTTTTAAACTCATTTGTCTAGCGGATTTCCACAATTTCATCGTTCTTCGGTGCTTTCCAACAGTTTGCCAAACTGTGTTCCAGGTGTTCTCCTATGAAAGTTATTTTGTTGTGGTATGCTCGTATATTATCGAAAAAGAGTCTAAAATCTGGGCAACCTTAAGCGTCATTCCAGAGGCATGGGGAAGCATCACATTAGCTATAAAGTTAATGGCCAGGATTTGGAATTTGAAACAATGCTTGACTTTGGGAGATATAGTGTTGATTCACTGTGAGGGGAATTAGACCTCTGTTCCAGTGGCATGGCAGTAGTGACCACAATTGTATTTACATTATTATCTTGTTTCTTGTTCTTCTGAGCTCCAATTGTGACCCAATAGTCTGTGTCCATCAGATTATTTTTGCTCTTTTTCTGTGGGGAAACCTCTATTGTCTGTTACCTTCCTTAGTTTCTCCTGCAATCCCTAGCTCATCTTCTTTGCCTTCAATGAACACCTTGATTTCTCGATAAGTTTGAGCTTGGTACTTAGCAGGTATTGTCGTTCACTAAAAAATGGTCGAGGTCTGTGGACAACATTTCAGACACCTGTAACTGTGCCCTGGGAGGCTAGAGACAATAGCTTATTTCATGCTTCAACGTAACAACACCTTGCTACACAGAAGGTACTTTTTGTGTCCCTTGTTTCTAAAATATAACACACAGTGCTACAAGGAAGCCCTCGAACTTTGTTACAGGAGGAACTCAAGGAAATGTACCTTGCAGTAGCAGCATATATTTACTCAGCATGGAAAGCAACAAGATCTCATTTGAGATGAGCCAGGATTATTTGGCTGCTTAAGTGTACAAAATGTATTTTTCTTTCTGGCAGCTTTTCTGAAAACATCCAGCAGTGCTTTCTTTTGAGCTTGCCTTGCGGTGCCTAAATGATGTATTGTGTAATTTATACAATCTGTTAAAAATATGCCTTACAGCGCAACATCACCTCCAGAATCAAACAAGCATCTCCTCAAAACAACACCAGTTAAACAGAACTCAGCACCACCTTAACACCACCACAGCACAATCACCTCACCATGCCTCATTACCACCACAGTATCACTAAGCACCACTATAGCATCACTCAACACCACCAAGCACCACCTCAACTTTAGAACAGCCAGCAAGAAGTTGCTAGCATTGCAACGACAAAAAAAGCTACAAGACATTTTTATGGTAATTCTTTTTAATTGGGTCATTCAGTTGTACATAATATCTTCTTGGTTATATACAAGGTAACAAAAATACTTATAATACTTTTTTATTATAACTTTTCAACATGCTGCACAGCAGCCACAATGCTCTATAACATAGCTTAAAAACATTAGCAAAGCCGAGAGCACTGCCTGAACACTTATAAGGACCCAAAGGCGAGACCTATTGGCTATGCCAATGCTTGTTTTCTTTGATACAGCCGCTATAGGAGGATTGTACAAATGTGACTATTCTCCATTTGGCGACCAGTCCCAATCAGATATACCCCTTTTTTGTGGGCCAATAATTCACAACTAGTACACCTCTTGATCTAGAACTTTTTACTTAGTCTTGGAAATTACATGATTTTTGGGCACCATGAGAGAAAAGACTACATCTCCCATGACGTTAGGCATGTTCGTTCTGTCTCCATCCAATGATGGGCCCCTCTGTTCTTTGAAACGGTCACTATTGGTGGCTGACACATGAGCGATTAAGTTTCGAATGACGGCCATGTCCTAATATGGCGCCTGCCACCCCTTATTACGGCGTCTCCCAATATCTCTGCTTATCATTTGGCAGACCGAGAAGCTTCGCTGTATGTGCAAAGACGAACACCACTCCTTAACGAAGCAATTGTAGGGAGCTACTCTCTGATTGGCATGAGCACAATGTGCCTTTATCCTTCTGGGAGACCTAATGTTTGACTTTCCAAAGATATGAATCATTGCAGAAGGTTCAGTGTTTTTCAGATTTGGCTGGATTATGTCAGTCTATCCCATTCATTTTTGATCATATCCAAGTATCACATATTTGGTCCTCAAATGTGGTCTGTTATTAATTTTTCAATAAATGTTATGCTATTAGTGTGTGACTACAAGAGGCGCTCCCTTGGTTTCTGACCATATTGTGAAGTACTCGCCCAAGTTGAGTAAGTTACGATGCATGAGTGAGCGCATGGCTTTCTTTATCTCTTCAGAATCGCGTTCCACGTGTGCAGTGTGCCTTGTCTTGCAGTGTCACTTTAAAGACCACGTGTGCGGACTTCATTTCACTACGTCAACTTTGCCAACCATATTTATTTTTACTATACTGTTATTTCCTAGGTGATCCCCCCTCAATGTCAGTAAGGTATACAATGTCAGTCAGTCAAAATAGTTTATTTCGGGAACAAAAGCCCATAAAACCATCAAATACATATAAAACAAATATTTTAAAGTCAAAGTGCATGTGCGTAGTGCAAGAACATAGTAAGCCGCTACAAGTGATAAGTGTTAAACGTGCAAATGTTAAAAGTATTAAAATCAACCAAATAGTGTATATGCATAAAACATCTTTTACAAACAGTATATATGCAGACATAACCAGGAGTTTTAGGCTGGTTAGCATATGTTCGAGAAAAGTTTATCTAAGGAGGCTTCATCTAGTTGTGCTTACAGTGGGATTCCAAATGCTGTTCCTATACGCCCCACTGCTATGAGGTAGCAACCAAGATTTTAAGCCATCCCACTACTGCAATCGGATTTTGGGATCCTATAAGCTTAATGTCTTGTGCCTAAAGCAGAACATAGCGGCCTTATTCAGGACCTCCTGAGCCTAGTATATATGCGGTGCAAAAGAAAAGTAAATGTTCTATGTCCTCAGTACGACCAGAGCGTAGTGACCAATTCTGCATTTTCTGTCTAGCGGGGTACCACTTATAAGTGAAATCATTTACAAGTAGCGTTTTGGGGGCGGTGCCACCCCTGCGGCAATGAAAAAAACGCCCTCCCCCTTGCTTTTTCACGCAGCCACCGTGCGGCAAAAGCAGTGACCGCCACGGGCGGCACAAGGGCGAGCTACGCCACTGAGCTTAAGGACTCCTTTGGATAAGATGTTTGTGCTGCCTAGTCCCATCTTAAGTGAAGCAGTGGTTCCCTTGTGAATTAACAGTGTATGCACGCCGAGTGACAGGAATATATCAAGTTCTCAATATTTGATACCTTTGAGAACTTAATTCAGGTCACTCAGTGTGTCTCTATATGTCAGTCCCAAGGAAACCACTGTTTGACTTATGATACACTGCAGCGGTTCAAAGGGTTATTGGACAAACCTCTTACGTTAACATGCATTGGTCACATCAGTCAAGGCTACCTGCATTCCTAGGACACTTCAGCAGTGACTCCCGAACACTTTCACCAATCTCCTCTTTGGAGAGGAGGAAAGATTCCAAGTGGGTTCGGAAGGAGAGAATAATATTGTCAAATTAGATCATCAGCATGGCAAAAAATGCGGCGGCTCTCGTCTCCCAAATGTCCCATGAAGCATTCATAAGACTTGACTCTTAAGGGAGAGGTGTGGCGCAGCAGCCTGACCGGCTGACTCCGGAGCACGGGCTCATGGTTCGATCCCTGGCGCCAGTGGCAGCTCAGCATCATGTGACTCTGAGCAATAGCTCACTTAATCTCCTCGACGGCCCCCCCAGCGCCTGGATACCTTTAGCGGTAATACGTTTGCGCTTTACAAATGAGGAATTTAGAATTTTACTCTTGGTTAGACTAATTCCAGATGCACAAAGACATGGCTTTCTTTATGTCCCAATGTGTACAAAAGGTGAAGACTGTAATGGAACATCATCAGAACAGTGGGCATGGAAAAAAGTATGGACATCCTTAAAATCCAGAACAGTGCTATGGAAGGTGCTTTTCGTAGCATTGTGTTTATTGGCTGAACGCACAAAACCAACATAGGCCTTCTACTGAAAGGTTTTCTGATTAAAGGCCAAGAAAACTGACCAAAGGCAAAGTTGAAAAAAAAAATTTGGGCAGTTCCTGGAAAACTCCTAAACCAGCCAGTTCAGTTCCCCTGCACCCTCTGTTGAACATCTATATGCGAGAACCATCTTTCCCGCTATTCACGCATGACCAAACATAACGGATGACAGATCGGTACTCTAAATTTCAAAAATCTCTTCTAAACATTGAACCTGAAAACACCTGATGCAATTGGTTCAGGAGGTCTATATCCTACACGACAAAGGTGGAAAATAACCTACAACAAAGAAACAAAGGCATCTATTTTCATACTTTCTAATGAAAAAGTGAGACAGTAAGGGGGAAACTGAAGACCGCAAATACACAGGTTATGAAGGAGAAGTTCATGATGCTAGTTCCAAGTCAAATTATTTTGATACGGGGGAGATAGTTCTTTTATTATTATTGTTTTTTGTGTAGTGCACAGTCAGGAAAAACAGTAGCATGTGCCTTGCAAGTTTAATGTTTGTTAATATTCTACCACAGGCAAAGCTCCACCTGCTGCTGTGAGGAGGGGTGTCCCATTTTAGGACCTTGCAGGGCGCCACTTGAAGGTTGATGCATACCTCTGCTAACACTATGTAATTTATTCTGGCTCCTAGACTGATATACCGTTAGGCCAATCTTTCCTTCTTGAAGTGTTTGCATAAAGTTGACTAGTAACTACATTCTGCGTTTTTGATCCTCTCATCTAAGGCAGGGTTGTTTATTAGTATTGTTTCCTTTTATTCTGTTTGTGGATAACCAAGAATCCAAAGATGGAATGGGAACAGTTACCTGTAATCATGGTTATTTTCTCGGACTCTTCGCCCCCCCTCCCCAACCACACAGGGACCACAAACAAAGTATGAAATGTTAATTTTCTGTCACGAGAATGTCTGTGATCTATAACATGTTGAATATGTTGATTCATGTGCTTGATCCCAAAATGCTTTTTTCAATATATTTTATTTCTGTGAAAAAACATTGAAGAAAGCCTGCTTACAAGGATGCAGTTTCTAAACATTTATACACGATATAACTACAGCTATATATGAACATATTATGTCCCGTTATTCTTTTACTGAATACCAGAAGGTTATAATTTTCTATAAAATGAAAAACTACAGGAAAATATAGCCTGTAATATAGTTTGTAAAAACTGCATCTTATAATACTTCTGGAGCTTCCTATCCTACCCTGCAGGGTCAGTCCGGCAGTTTGTTTTCAGGGTCACTGAAAGAATCCATGAACGGAGGAGCTTTTTTGTTTTTTTCCACTTAACACTTTCTTTTCTGGGGTTTTTTCCACCTCTTATTACCTCTGCTATGCCTGCCTCATTAGTCAACGTGTTTTCTCTCATCAATAAGTCTTTGTGGTGTGCTCAAATTATGGAAAGACAGGCATGAAATCTGCCTCGGCTGCATTACAAAATCATCTTTGTGTAAAAAGGTGCAAATGTGACTGGAGATGCCTTACAGGAGGCTTGGGGACAAAAAGGGAGTATGCCTCTGAGTGAAACTGGGAGGAAAGAGGGGGGAGTACCTTCGGGGTCCACCAGCTCTCACTCGGCAATGGATACCTTATCTACCCTGGGTGTGACCAGGTCTGCACCCCAACCACAAGCCTTCTCTCACATCCAAGCCCCAGTTCTAGGCCTGTTTTGAAGCAGTTAGTGTTAAGGCAACCCATTGTTGAGACAGTGGCTGTTAAAGCACTCTATGTCAAAGTTACACTTGATGTCATTGTACATTTAAGGATCGAGATCTATCTTGATATCGAAAGCTTAGTCCTTTTCAAGGTCACCTTCAGCTGTGCTGCATGAAATTGTCATACTCTGACATCCAGTATCTGGTCTTGGCCGACGATTAGGCCCATTCCCGCCTCACTGGAACCAACAAAACCCTTAGCTGAGAAACCTCTGCTGACTCCCCTCCACCCCCACCCATCCCCCACCTTCTACTCTATCCCGAGGGTCTGGACACGCATCAGTCGCAGCATGACCTCTTAAAGAGCGCAGCCTTTCTTTACTGGTACCTCCTACTCCCTATATAGACAAGAGAAAAGACAAAAAAGACACTGGCATGGTAGTAGGAGAGCAGATGAGCCTCCAATAGAGAAGGAGTGGAAGGAACAGGACTCGTGCCACTCTTAAGGAACAGAGATTTCTTGAGATCTGTTTGCTTATATTATTTGTTCCTGTTCTATAATTTTGCCCCCTGCCCCACCCACACCATTCCGCCGTAAGTCACAGCTTATTCTTTAGCTGGTTTGTCTATCTCACGGTTTATGATATAAGAGAGAAAACTGTGATGGAGAAGGAAACGTTACTTGCCTGTAATGCCGGTTCTTAGTTCAGGGTATTCAGTCTGAATCTGTTATGTTCTATTGATTTGTATAGCACACTAATCACCGAGAGGGTATCCAGGTGCTTGGGCAGGTGTGTAGGTCTGAGGTGCCCAAGGTGCTTATCAGGTCTTCAGCTTCTTGCGGAACTCAGGAAGAGATTCTGATGTGTTGAGGGAGGTCATTCCATGTCTTGGGTGCGATGTAGCAGAAGGCGCGATCTCCAGTTTTGCTTTTGAGGATGTATGGAATATGTGCGAGTTAGAGCATAGGTGACTGGTGGGTTGGTGAAAGTGTATGTGTATAAATCTTTCACCCACCTCCATTGAGGAAAAAAGAGTAGTGGGAAAATGTAGTCATTTTATATTTTTTCACTGCATTATCCTTAAAATAAGCTGCCTCAATAACCCCGTTGGTCATGATAAGCTGCTGCTTCAGCAATTCTTATAGTTGCAGTGTCATTTTGTTTCTCTATTTACAGCCTGTGTTAGAAGCCATGATTTCCAGGATTGTGGAATTTAATACAATATCTACTTGTCCATTGGACAGGTTGCTTCATAAATCTACCTGTCCTGTAAAAAAAAATCTACTTGTCCCTTTGGTGCCAGTAGTGCAGCGACAAATTAAGGCAGCGATCTCATTCTATAAAACCTCTGATATTAGCCTCTCTGATTATGCCACTGCTCATACTATGGCACGGTTTGAATTCTAGCGATTTCTTTATTTTGACACCTTCCTGCAGATTTATATACTGGGCTGGAAGTAGCGTTATGCATTTGTTCCAGTGTGGAATGCCCTTTGAGTCTGTGCTAACCTACTGAATTGCATGTTTTAGGGGTTTTCCCCAGCTCTTCTCGAAACTTTTTTCATACTGAGAAAGGTTGGAAATTTACTACTCGCAGTGGCAGAAGTAAAACTTCTTTCAGGGTTGGGGAAAAAAAGTGGTTGGAGGAAAGTGAACTTGTAAATGCTCAACAGATTTTCGCATCATCAAATCTACACCTGCATATTTGCTCATGCTAAAAAGCAGTTCACAAATATTTTCTAGGAGTGCGATTTTCTGGCCTACTTCTGTAAATTCTTGTGAAGTCATGAACACCATAAATCTGCAATAATGCAAGGACATATACAGTGGGTGCAATTTTGTGACTTTCTTTAAGAATTGGGACCCTAATTTGGTCTGGAATTAACCAAGACCTTTTCTTTTTTTTAATTATCTATCAATCGACTGGCTTCTGTTCTTTCTTAAGTAGCATATCGGCACACAAAGTAGTTTTGTTCAGTGCCACAGACTACTATGGCAATGTGTGCTTTTTGAGACCAAAAAATATTATTGCTTTTTGCCAAAATGTTTGTTATAATGATGAGGACCTGGCCGCTCCCACAAAGTTGTACAAAAACCATATCAAGACACGCATTGACAAAATCAAAAGGCTGACCACCAATATCTGTCCTATCTGCTTTGCCAATGCTTGATTATTTTCATGCTTCCTATTATCTTGTTGAAACTGGTTGCACTGATTTTCCATTTTGAATATTTTTTTTTAAATACTAGCCTGCATCAACACATTTTACTAAATGATGCTTCCAGTAAATGTTACCAAACATTTCACAGTAGTTCAGCAAAATGTTTTTTTTTCCTAATTGTATTTTTTATGAACATTTTATTTTGAAGCAAAGCATAATCAATCTTGCTTCCAAGCTTCTGTAGATATTTGCATGTAATTCGAGTGCATACTGGGAACATTATATGTAGCCTCATATTGTTAAACTTTGCAAACGCATGTACATATTTTTACACTGGAACCACTGTCAGTAGTGCAGTCCAAGCTTAAAACATTTCCTTATAGCGCTCACTCTAATAAGACAGGCTTTTTATTAATGAATCATAAATACAAGTTCGAACAGCATTAACGTATGGACACAAATATGACCTTAACTGCAAACCAAGCCCTTCCCTGATCCATAATGTGGTGCTGTAAGCTGGCAGTCAAAGGATTTGTTCTGCAGGTTGTTGGGCCTGCTTGTCCCAAGGACACAATACACATGAAAACTTGTTGCCCTTGACCCCAAACAATGTGCTCTGGGAGTCAAGCTATAGGAATTCCACACCCCTGGATTTCCTTTCTTATTTTTAAAAAAATGGCAAATGTAGTTTGACTGATTTGGCTAATGGAATACATTCATTCAAACTAAGTAAAGTAAGAAAATGTTACCTATTTTTTCTTTATTGGCATACATCTTAAAATACAAAATATACCATAGTGTTCCGGGCATCCCGCTTGTGCAGCGAGATATGTTTCATGGATCCATTGAGCATATCAATGATGGAGAACTAAGAGAACTGGCGTGAAAGAAAACTGGCACTCAGGAAAGCACATGGAAGTCGAACAGACGTATAATGCAAAAGTACAGCTAGCAGCAATAATATTCTGAGTTCGATTTGCAGTGTCAACACACCAGCGCTTCGCCGTCTGACATGCTGAAGCACATATTGTTCTATTCAGTGCATTTTTACTCTACTTTTATACATTGTCTTCAATAAACTAAGGGGAGGAAAGTACTCATGATTACACCAAGACGCAAGATAGACGAGCAGGTGCCTAGCTTTTCTTGTGGAAGTGTGTGAAGACTTTGAGAGGGGTGATACAGTACAGTACAGTAGAAAGGTGACTTCAAACCTGCAGTTCTGTACGCCAATGTCAAAACAAGACTATGCTTACTTTGACAACCAGGCTAAATGTCCAGTGTAGCATACTGAAATACAAAATGGCTGTACCTTTGTGTATTAATGTGCAATAATGTAAAGCCCTTTGCCATAATTTAAGCAGAAATAAAAGCGATTTCACTTGTGTTAATCCAAGGAGATATAAATTATGTTCTCATAGGTACTTTTCATTATCGGAGTTTTAATTGCACATTAAGTGTAATATAGAATTTGATTTGAGTTAGTGTGTGTTCTAAAATTGTGAAATGCTAATTATCTTACGCTGTTGCCTAAACAAATCAAAATTGCAGCCTTTAACAGTGATTACTAAATTTTATTAGGAATCAGAAAGTATATGAGCATTAAGGTCCTCTGAACGTCCTCTGATAAAGTCCATGTTTATTCCCAGTTGCCATTTTGTTACCCTAAATTGTATCTTTCATTTGCAGGGACTCATGTACAGGGGATTTCTGAACTGCTTTGCCCTGACTATCCAGAAGGAAGGAATCCTGGGTGTGTACAAGGGCATTGGTGCCTCCTACTTTCGCCTTGGACCTCACACCATCCTCAGTCTCTTGTTCTGGGACGAGCTGCGAAAATACTATCACAGATGACACTGAAGAGGCACTCTGAAGGAGGCAGCACTGGGGCGGAGGATGGGGAGGGCAGTATCCTACCTGGGATTGGATCCTAGGCCTTAGTTTACCGTGACAATGGTACTCAGTACTCGGCCAATTCACAAGGGCCTTAAAACTCTGAGTGCCTGTCATTCCCCAGGCGGGGACTGATCGATGCATGTGGAAGCTGGAGATGACCTTCCTGCCTGGGTGCCCCAAAGTAGGCACAGGAGAGCCGGACCCATGTCATGCTTTCAGGTGTTATAAATAAGATAAATGTGCATAGCATCAATCTAGATAAAACCTCAGGTAGGTCACTTTTTTATGTCTCCTACTGACACTAAAAATGATTTTTAAACGGATGAACTCTATGAAACATTTTTTAATTATTTTCCTTAAAAAAGAAATGAATGAAACTGGGTAGATAAGTAGTAGTCTTACTGAGAGGTGAAGCTGTTCAGCCCTTTGTTGGGGGGAGGAACCATGTATGTCTAATTTTTAGTAACTGTACACTCTGATTTTGTGAATAGCCTAAAGTTGTAAGTTACTGACAAGTATAAGAATACGTTACACATGTAAATTACTCACCACATGTTTAGATTTGTGGTTACCTTTGTGAATAGATAAGAGTATGTTTTTGTGCTTTCAATCCACTGCACTTTTTCTTTTGTCTGTATCATCTAGTATTTATTGAAATGATTTAAACTAGACATTAAATCTTTTTGCTGCCTTCCTTTCCCTTGTTCCTGGGACAGACTGGTTCTTGGGCAGTCTCCATGGTGGGTGCGGTCATGTCCCATTGGTATTCCAGGGGTGTACTGTTACATTCCAGTAGAATAAGCAACTTGTGCTCTTTGCACACTTAACTCTCCATTAACGACAGACCAAGCAGACGAGGCTTACTCCAAACGGTAGCGTGCTGGAACCTCCGATTCAGAATACTACACAAATACTAAAACAAAATGTCCAAAAAGGGCTTCTTCATAAGAAGAAAATAGATCTTTATTTACATATTGGAAAGATGGTTAAATAATAATCGCCACAAAAACAGACACCTTGACACCTTCTGTTGCTCAAAGTGGTCCAGTGCTAGCATGGAAATAACATCCATGGAAAACGTTATCCTGTGCTGGCAGGTTCTGAGGTTCTCTGCTGTCCTCAGAATCCTTTAGGTCTCAGTCCTCTTACTTAGGCTTTGTACACAGCACTGCTTATTTGCACCAAGTGTCGGACGGAATGTTACAATATACGAAATCTGCTGTGATGTATCTGCCCTGTGTGCAAGGGTGGGCTGGAATGGAAGGCCGAGGGAGCTAGGAGTCTGCCACAAATGTCACAAAGCACAAATAGTTGCCACCCACAGAAGAGGTTCTAATTGTAGTGTGCTGAAGAAATGCCCCACAGTGAAAGGTTAATTTTCTGGTTAATGGGGCTGTAAGACTCAATGAGTAAGTGACCGGTGTAGGCAGTGGCCCCAGTGTTATAGGAGACCAGTTACTGCACCACCCGGTCTCCAGAGTGACATGGAGAGGCCTGGTGCTACGAATGAGTGAATACCCACACCGGTCCTATGATGGTACTTGGGGCTAAAATCCCATGAACAGCTGACCATGGTCTGTATGGCTGTGTGGTGAAGGCATCAACCCTACCTGGGGCATCCACTGGACCCACTCATTTTTAGTATCTAGGCACTGGGATGTAGGGTTATGGCCCAGATGCAGTTTAAAATTGCTCTTTTTTGGAACCCTGATAACTCTAAATATTGTTCAAACAGTTCTGAAATAGCGGGAGCGAACTTCGGCCTTAGACGTTGGCCGGAAAGCCTGAAAAGTCTGAACATCCCTAGCGTGGGGACTGGTGGGACAATGGAAAGATGAGCCATTGCAATATAAAGATTAACTGCACACTGAAGCTGTTCCTTGCTGTAAAAGCGCTAGATCATGGAATGCAAAAGCACTAAGTGCAATTAAAGCTGGCTGCCTTTAAGTTCCACGGTTCAACTTACATTTGTAGGACGGAACACAAGGAACACGCACGTTTTCCTTTGATCTTAATATGCACTTTATGGGGTTTCCAGGGACAGTTATAGCTGCAACTGAGGCACTATTTTAATAATCATTGTCCAAAATGCTACAGTCACTAACTATACAAATGTGCCAATGCATTTAAATGAATGCCAGATAATTTTTATATTTATGTTTTTTATAAGAATGTTTCGTTTTCTAAAATAAACAAAATATGTCAAGAGAATTGATAGTTTAAATAAAAGAACTACAGTAAATTCCCTTCTCTGCGTCACTTTTCTTTGCATTGAGCGGTTTTTCTCAGGTTGAGAGCGCTTGGCCAAGAATCTATGCCACAACATTGCTTTTGAATGCAGCATCTCTGACGCTTTCGGATCTTTTATATATGTTGGGGGGCTATGGAAGGATGGTAAGTATTACTTACTTTTACGTAGATATGCTACCAGAGATTTCTAGTGTGTACACCCAGGCCATGCTTTCCTCCTAACAACCACCTTCCTGTCTGACCCCCAACAGTAGTGAGACTTGACCTCCCGTCTTCCCTCCTCCTCAGCAAAATCTGATTAACAGCGGGTCACAGTTCCACGTTTGTAGCCCTTTTTTAACTCGGCAGCAATATCAAAATTCTGCTGGGACCATTCCTCCAAGCAAGGGGTGTAGCTTCCATTGGTGCAGCAGGTGCAGTGGCACCAGGGGCCAGGGAACCCTAATTATTCCTGCATTTCACAGTTCAAACAGCAGCCAGAGGGTCCATTTCCTTCCTTGCAGTAGGGCCCATGACACCTGGCTACGCCCCTGCTCCAAGCACCCTACCCAGTTTTTCTTTTACAATTGTAAATAGTGCAAACATGACCTAACGGTATTCGAGCACTTTACAAGAGAACTAGATTACATTTTTAAAAAATTATGCAGGAGGAGATTAGGTGATTTTCTCAGAATCGCAGGATGTTGAGCACAGGCCTGAATTGAAACCTGGTTCCCCAGTTCCGAAATTGTCAATTCTAGCCACTAGGCCATATCTCTACCTCAGTGTGCCTCTCACTCTTTCATAAGATAGCGGATTCAGCCAGAGACCTAGACTTTTTCATTTCAAATTGTTTTCGAAAATGTAAAAATGTGCTCCTTGGCTACATCCTAACTTTTATTCCTGTGACCATTGCTGGGACACCGGTCCTCTTTCCGGCTTCTCTTTTGAGATGTCTGGAAGCAGACCATGTGCCTGGAGCATCAGTTTCTTAGCAGAGATCAAAAGTTCAATAGTTACACACACACTCCTATGCACTCTTAAATACAAACATCCACTCCCAACCCATCAGCCCTTTATTTCAGTTGTTTGGGTGAGTCCATGATAGGTTTTCTTTAGTCCTACACAGATAGGTCATCTGGGTTTCACATTTCAATCCTTTCTGCAACACCACCTGTAGCATTCTTTATGTGTGATTACTCCCAGGATGTGTTTGCAGTTCTTGGGGCCTTAACACCCCTGCCCTGTGTCTTTTGTTACTTCCTGTACTGCAGGACCCAGAGTATGCAGTTTATTCATGGCCTCTTTCAGATGTTCCGGCCCAAGGCCATAGCTGTAGCTGACTGCACAGCAGCAGTGGGGGCAGATCCGTTCTCAAGTGAGTGGACACAGTAACATACCCAAGACACTGTGACCTATTATTCTCAAAACGTTCGTCCTGCAATAAGAAGTGTTCAGTGAGCTGGTAGACAATCGGCACCAATCCCGCATCTTTAAAAAATGTACACATTGTCGAGCTTTTGAGAAATAAACGATCTGTTTTCATGAAATAATGGTTCTGCATTGTAGGATCTTCATTGATAGTCATAAATGTTAGAATAATTATGCATTGTGTGGGTGGACTGCGGAACACTTCATTTTAAAGTAGTTCTCCATGTAGGTAAACACACTTGCTGTATTATTCCATATGAAGAGAAGCACTCTTTGGAAGCCTATGCCAGGCAACATTTTTCCACAATGCTGCCTGTCAGACTCCAGAAGGATTATTTAAAGACTGTATTTCTGCAACTGAGGTGGAAAAAGGCTTAAAACCTGCCTACAATGGAGTGTAAAGTGCATTGAAAACGGTGAAAATGGATTCCTGTCTCTTTAAGGCTCCAGGACCATCCCCTAGCCATGATGCATTGTACTGGCAGTTGCCTCTCAGGGTCAGTTCTATTTTTTTTTTTTTCAGCTTATGATAGAAGGATTCCAGAACAGAGTAAGTTGGACACTGTTTTTTTCAGTGAATTTTCATTCCTAAATTGGCACTTTCACTTTCTCTCAATGTCTTGTACATCTTTCTGTTGAGTTATGCTTTTTTCTAGTATTGACAGTTATTTTTCTGGTCGAAATGCCATCCCTTTTTGTCAAGTGCCCCTCCTGTGGGAGGAAGAAACCTGCCTGAGACCCACATAAGGTGTGTGAAAGATCTTCCGACAGCAGTCTGGGAAACTGATTTTCGTCAAAGAAATGTCCAGGACATTGAAGGACAGAAGGCAACAAACTTCGAGGGGACATTAGAAGTCAAGAGAGCTAAGGAAGAAGAAGAAAAAAGCAGGTAAGTCCTGAAGACAGCCAGCACCTGCAAGAGACTCCCATAGAGGGCACTCTAAGGAGAGGTCAAAGGAGAAAGAAAAACCTAGTCGAAACCATTCTCAATGTAATTCCAGGTTGACATCCAAGGTAATGTCACTGTCGATGGCTTTGGCTCCGACGTGCTTTGTGTCGAAAGCTGGCTCAGTGCCATCCTAATTACATCAAAACCATAGAAAATCCTCTAAGACTTCTGCTTTAAGGCAATCGAGGACAACGGCGACCCACTCTCTCTCGCCATTGACACATTCTCCAGTGATATTAAAGAAATCAAGGTTGAGACATCACCCCTGCTCTTGAGGCACACTATCGCTTTGACCGAGTCATTTTCACCATCGATTCATTCCATCTGCTCGAGGTCGACTCTTGATTCAACAAGACTGGATTCGCCATTATACCTCGTCTCCGCATCGCCCAAATCAATGCCAAGGTTTTCGGCATTGATGGAGCGAGGTAAATAAAAAAAATTGGAACCCCCCTAATATTCATGCTAATAAACTGTTATTAATTGTTTGACCGACTAATCAACATTCTATATAAGTGGTAACTGCAATTTATGTGCAAGGTTAACCTATTTACAATTGTAAAAGTGAAGTAATATTAATATAATGGTTTGCGTACTAATTAGAGTGAAATTGCATGATTTGTGCTATGTAGTAAAATGTTTTGTGGCAAAAGAATGCAGATAAGTAAACATGGCTTTAAATGTCGCTTTTTTGCTAGGTAACACCTAATTGGGGTACTTAGAATGATGGGTGGGAAACAGAAAGGCTTATTTTCTCTATTTTAATTATGATTGTGTTTGTTTTCATGATAGTTCGTTCGGGCCTGCTAGGCCGTGCTGTAAAAATGGCTGCCGAGGCAGATGGTCCTAATGCGCAGACGCAAAGATGGCTTCCAAGCGAAAGAAAGCCGCAGAAACATGTCACGTGGGTGCGAGTCGAGCACAGTGAGAAGTGTCAAGGTTGGACTGACCTGACACGAGGTGAATGCCAAGAAAGACTCAGCGTGAATCCATGAGAACAGGGGACGAGTAACACTGAATTAACAATGGACTGTTTAAAATAAGTTGCGAGAAAGAAGAAACATTAAGGGAACTGTCAATCGGATTGCTATTACCCAAAGGTCATGGGAAAGGATAAAATCATAAACTATTTCAGAACCGGTTTGAACAAGGAGGGCAATGAGGTGATGCTTGCCACCCCTCCAATGGACCAATTAGCGTGATTCTCGCCCCAAAAGATTGCAACTTTGTTTAGTAAGTTAGTAGTAGGGTATAAGAGGACCTACTCTTAAGTAGGAGGAGCGCTATTCATGCATTTTTTTTTTTAGCACTGAACATTGATGCTGAAGAAACTGATGCTATTTTCTATAGGCCATTTTCTAATAGAAACTTTCATTTTTGAACTCTAAACTTGACTGGGGAAAGGAACGAGACCGATGCGGGAAATCTGTATAGGAGGTCCGTCGAGGAGGCCTGTTTAGCGGGACAGACAGTTTTGGGAATTCCATGCTGTGATTATCTGCTTTGGTGAACTTTTATTCTTCATCTAAAAGGGGTATGCATAAAATTCTTTCTAAAAGCTTATTTCTTATAACGCTTTGAAATGTATTAAAACGATTAATAAAATTGAATCTTATTCATGCATTTAAAGAAAGTAGATAAACTTTATTATAATTAAAACTACGAGTCTGTGGTTCTTTAGCTCAATGATAAGTGTAATGTTTTAATAGGTTTGAATGTGATTGAGCTGGTCTTAATCACCATCAACTTATTCTACTAGTTGGTCTATCGACCAAAGAGCGGAATACCTTGATGTCTTAGAACTGACAGGATTAAAACTGATTATGTATGATGTTTAAGAAAATATCTTGTCAATTTTAATAAGGTATCCCGTTCCTCCAGCAAAACATATTCTTCTCTTTGGTAGTAGTGGATGTGACCCAGGGAAACAATTGAGTGTGTATGGTTATGCGGTGTTATGGGCCCCACCGTCATAAGGTATAGTTGTGTGTGATCTTTTACCTGGAGGTTATGTCCAAAAGAGAAGAATTTATATTCGTCGCGCTGGATCAGATTTCTTGGTAGCAGAGTTATGGTTACTATAGATTAGTTTGATTATTGATTATTTCATGTCTAACACTTCATGTCGAATTGTGTTATGTTATATGTATGTCGCAAATTTTGAAGCTTCCGGGAAGTAGGAAGTGGACACGTGTGGCAAGAGAAGTCACATGGAATAGTGCATTGTCTGATTTTTCAAATTGGTGATAACACAGGTTGTGTTATGATAGGGACATTTTCTGTATAAAACGTGTATGAGTGAAATAGCAACCGGTTTTCTTGTGAAACTCTGGCCTTAATTCTCAGGAGCAGTGTAGTCTCCACATGTGTTTTATCCCCAGAGAAACGGGTTTACCCCTTGCTTGAAAGAAGGGTAAGGTAGAGGGAAGTGCTACACTTATCGAACAAAACAGTATTCTTGTAAGATGGAGTAAGCTATCTCTTTTGTTTAGCGAAAACAGACAATGGAAATGTGTTTTATGTCGTAACTAATAAAATATAGTCAAGAACAAACTGCCGATCAATTTTATAAAGGAGGGGTCAGGAGTAGAACTGACGTTGAAAAAAGACCGCGCTGGGATTGGCCAGTGTTCGGGAACACGAAAAACGCCCTGATTGGTACATTAGTGCGAGACGCGCTGGGATAGGTCCGAAGAGCAGTGACGTAGAGGCTTCGGATTGGTGCGTTAGTGTGAGACGCGCTGGGATAGGTCCGAATAGCACATAGAGAATAGAGCAGAGTTGTGAGTTTACCGAGGGAAAGAATCGTGAAATATGGCTTATTATGAGGATTGTAAAGAGAAACCGTCATGGATGGTGAAAATTAAGAACTTCTTTAAGAAGGACAAAAAGGTAGTGACTAGAGAGGGACAGGTAATTCCTCCGCCGAAAACGCCAGCTTCTCATATGATGCTGAAATATGGTTACCATACTTGCATTTGGTTAGAAAATTGGACAAAATATACTCAGAATGATGGTGTATTGGCTTTTCCACAGAATGGTTCATTTAGCATAGCTGTACTTCGAAATTTGAGAGAGAAAATGATAACTTGAGCCAAGACCTAGACCGACACAGTTTGAAGCGTTAGGTGAGTGGGAAGACGAGATGTATGAACGAGAAAGATACAGAGGTGCAAAGAATTATAGTTTAGTTCCTGGAAGATTATGGGGAGTGAATCATGAGGACAGGATGAAGCGTTGGAGATATGCTAACATGACAGAGGGTTTGTTTCCAGCCCTAACAGTTGAAGAGGGTACAGGAAGGAAGTGTACAGAGAAAAAGAAACATACGGCTACCGAGAGGTATGGGTATGGAGGTAGCGAGACAGAGGATGAATTGCTGGAAGATATTTTAAACAGAAAACCACCTCCATATCAACAGAATTCTGCGGTGGTGACACCCAATGCACCGCCAGTGGAAACTGGGAGGAATAAAAGTCCAGAACGAAGATACGATATAAATAGGTCAAATGAACAGTTAGAAACTCCTCAAAGTGAAAAGTCTGACAATGGCAATGCAGCTGAATTAGCAAAGACCACAAGAGAATTAACTGAGAAAATAAGAGTTAACAATGAACATGGAAGCTGTGACTGTGCCAGTGACAATAGGACCTGTAATACCAGTTTTTGAGAACCAGAGAATAGATGAACATTCCTTAACCATCCCGATGAACTCAAATATGCAGAGAATGAGAGAAGGGATAAATACAGAAACTGGAGTGGCAAGAGATTTTGTCAGCTCGTATAGACCGAGTCCGCCTACTAACCTGACAGTAAATGAGCGTGAGATAAAAAAGGATTCCTATGGGAACTGAGTCTGCATCAGAAACGCCAGAGAGGAACAAAAATTGGATAGAAATAAATAGTACACCTGTAGGTTCGACTCCAGAAGAATTAAACGAGTGGATGAGAAATTTACAAAAGAAAGAAACAGAACCGCAACCATTAGATGTAATAGGCTAAAGATAGATATGGAAGAGTTGATTTTAGGGACTATTGGTACAGAAAAATTGAAAACATACCAGGATGACGAGATAATGTTCCTGTGTAAGAGCATTACTTGGAGAGCTAGAAATGTACATGACAAATTGGAAGAGACAGCGAATGAGCTAGGAGTAGAATTTGTAAAAGTCAGGAGTTTGCAGAAACCGTATAGGGTAGATTTTTGTGAGAAAGATATAGAAAATCTGAACACATCGGGAGGATTAACCCAGATAAAAGAACTGATCGTTTTGTTGAGAAAATGGGGTGATGTGGACAGATGGAGGAGCAGGTGGAGCAAAAGAAATGAGAGAACAACCGACAAAGCGTCTTTGGGTTTTGCAGTGACAGACAAGGAATCAGTCATACGGGAGTATCCGATGAGAGAAACTCCAGGAGGTAGTTATGTGCATGTCCCATTGTCCAGACAAGATATATTGTCACTTACAAATGACTTTCCAAAATTGAGAGAAAAGCCTGTAGAATGGTACAGACAAGTGGAAAGGTTTGTTAAGGTTTCGAAAGTGTTGTGGGTAGATCTGGATGGATTATTTGACATCGTAGTACCAGCAGATTTATGGACAGAATGCAAGATTACCATTGATTGGCCGACGGTAGAATATCCTAGAGATGCAAAAACAGGAGCGCCAGGTCCAGAAGTAATGAGAAGTATGAGCAGGTTATTACATTTTTGAAAAACAAAATTCCACCCAAAGAAACTGATTGGGTAAAGATTGACAGAACTACGCAAGAGAGTAAGGAGTCTGTACATGCCTATTATGAAAGACTACTTTTGGTTTTCAAACCGTATAGCGGTTATGAGACTGAGTGAGAAGGACACGAGTCATTTTGTGTATAGATTTGTTTATGGACTGAGACCAGAAATAAGTGAAATGATTAAGCAGCACATGTTATGCTGGCAGAACAGTACAGTGGACGAGGTGCTGAGATATGCTAAATATTGTAGCGATGATATTGAGTGTAGACAGCGTAAATTAAAAGAAAAGGCAATGTGGGCACAAGTGAAGGTTGCAGAAAAACAAGAAGCTCAATTGAATAATCAAATTAATGAGACAGGACAGACTAAATCCAAACCGAATATAGGTAAAGGAAAAGGTCAAGTAAGTATAGAAGAGGCAAAGAAAAAGTGGCCATGCCACAATTGCGGAAAATTAGGGCATTGGAGAAACGAGTGTAAATTTCCTCCAAAAGCTAATACGGAAAATCAATCATTAAATCCACAGGTGCAGAGTGAGGTGAGTTACCAACAGCTGCAGCAACCGCAGGTAGTTACTCAACAGTCAGGTGCCACAACCACCACTTCCCAAGAGTGTAAATCCTCAGAGATACAGTGCAGAGACAGGATTCTACGGAGGAGAGCAGGTAACACAATTGCCGCGTGCAGCTGCAATATCGCAGTATTGGCTACGACAGGATGGGAATGAGTCGGATGAAAGTTTGACGGTACCTAGGAGAGGAGGAAGAGTGCGTACTTGGCGCAACTCTAGAGGTAGATCAGTCAGGTCCATTTGTGGATGGAGAAGTGAATGGTGCAAATGTTACATTCCTTGTGGACACTGGAGCTACCTGTTCTACTGTTAGATCAGTGGAAATACCAAACCTTCCTCTCTCAGGTGAACATATCCAAGTTGTAGGTGTTTCAAACCAGCAGATTAAGGCGCCTCTTACCAAATTAGTAGAGGTGAAAGTTGGACCATTCAGAGAAATGCATCGATTTGTGGTGTGTGATTGCAGTCCGGTAAACGTATTGGGACGCGATCTACTTTGTAAAATGAATTGTACCATTTATTGTACCCCGGATGGGATTGCATTTCAGACACCAGATGAAGATGTATTATATAAAATGACAATGGCAGAACTAGAACCAGGAGTGAATGACATGTTTCCTGTGTTTGATGTAGAGAAAATTCCAAATGAGTTAAAAGAGACAGTCAAACCTGAGGTATGGTATTTTACAGGCGAAGACATTGGGTTAATGAGAGGAGTAGACCCTGTAAAAATTACTATAAGAGAAGGAACAAATTATCCAAATACTCCGCAATATAAATTGACGCCAGAAATTATCGAAGGAATAACGCCTGTAATCAATAAAATGATTGAACAGGGAATCTTGAAAGAAATAATGAGCAGTCCATGTAATTCACCTATAATGGGTCTGAAAAAGCCTAATGGGACATATAGGATAGTGCAAGATTTACGAAAGGTCAATAAAATTGTTGTTCCTTGTTGTCCAATTGTACCAAACCCTGCTGTAATACTGTACCAAATTCCACGCGATGCAGAATGGTACACAGTTATTGATTTGTGCCATGCGTTTTTCTCTATTCCGTTACACCCAGATAGCCAGCCATTATTTGCGTTCCGATTCGGAGAGCGTATTTTGGCATGGTGCCGAATTCCTCAAGGGTATACTGAAAGTCCCTCAATCTTTAATCAGATCCTAAAGAAATCGTTAGAAGATTTAAAAATGCCTGAACAATCTGTGATGGTTCAATACATTGATGACCTGTTATTGGCATCAAAAACCAAAGAAGCATGTGTTACCGACACAATTGCTTTGTTGAACCACTTAGCTGAAGGTGGACATAAAGTGTCTCCGTCTAAATTACAGTTTTGTCAACAAGAGGTTCAATACCTAGGTCACAAGATTGAAAAGGGAGTGCGAAAGGTAACGACAGAGAATAAAGATTATCAGAGGAATGAGAGCTCCAATGACACAAAGAGAGGTGAGAATGTTCCTTGGAATGGTTGGGTATTGTCGACAGTGGATAAGTGGATTTTCATTAATTGCAAAACCTTTACAACGATTCACGAAAAAGGATGTTAAAGATCCGTTTGAATTGAATGACGAAGAAATGAAAGCCTTCAAAGAACTAAAAACAAGATTGTGTGAAGCACCGGCACTGGGAATGCCTGATTATGAAAAAGAATTTGAGCTGTACTGTAGTGAGAGAGATGGATGTGCACTTTCAGTTTTGGTGCAAAGACATGGAAAAATGAAAAGACCTATTGCATATTTTTCAGCTGTTTTAGACCCAGTGGCAAAGGCGTTGCCTGGATGTCTGAAAGCAGTAGCTGCTACTTGTGAGTCTGGAACAAAGTGAAGGCATAGTGATGGGATATCCATTGAGAGTGTATGTTCCACACTCTGTTGAAATTCTCTTGACAAGAACCAAAACTCAATACATGACGCATAGTCGGCTGACTAGGTATGAGAAAGTGATTTTAAGTGCAGACAATGTAACCATTGACAGATGCACAAGTGTGAATCCTTCGACATCATTGCCGGATGAAGGGAGTGTGGTAGACAAAGATGAAGTTGATCATAATTGCTTGGATGTACTTGAATATTGTACGAAACCAAGGCCGGACATTAAGGACGAGCCCTTGAAAGAATCAGATTATGTGATGTTTGTGGATGGTTCATGCCTGAGGACAAGTGAAGGAGATTTGAGTGCGGCGTATGCTGTGTGTACAGTAGCTGCAATAATGGAAGCATCTTGTTTGAGAGGGATACGTTCCGCCCAAGTGGCTGAGCTGATTGCTCTGATTCAAGCGTGCAAATTGGGAAAGAATGTCCGAATTACAGTGATCGCAGATAGCCAGTATGGCTTCGGAGTGGTCCATGATTTTGGGCAGATCTGGTCCCAGAGAGGTTTCTTGACGTCTGCAGGAACTCCAATTAGAAATGGCGAGTTTGTGAAGAAATTGCTTGAGGCGATACAGCTGCCTAAACAGATTGCAGTGGTGAAGTGTGCTGCGCACAAAAATGAGGCGGATTACATAACCGTGGGCAATAGATATGCCGACGAGATAGCTCAATATTGTGCTAAAAATGTGGTCTCGTTGAATAGAAGAAGAGAAAGAGAGCATGTTCCATGTCCCTTGCTGTTGACTAACATTGTTGAAAAATGGGATGAGGTAAGACAATTACAGGAAGCAGCAAACGATGAGGAGAAAGATGGTTGGATAAAAGCAGGATGCAGGAAAAGGGAGGAAGATGACGTTTGGGTTTATAGAGATGAAAGACCAGTTATGCCTGATAGCATGATTTCTAACATGGCAAGGATGTACCATGGACAAGCTCATATTGGAAGGGTTGCCATGATCCGACTTTTCAGACAAACTTGGTATAACCCAAAATTCAGAGCCATAGCTGAGAGTCTTTGTCAAAGATGTCTTACTTGCCAACAAATAAATCCAGGAAGGAAAACAGTAGGGAGTCTGGGAACAATAGGGCGAGAGGGAGGTCCTTTTACCAGAATGCAACTTGACTTTATCGAAATGCCCCCAAGCAATAGATTAAAGTATGTCCTTGTGATTGTTTGTTTGTTTTCTCGTTGGGTGGAAGCCTATCCGACAAGAAGGAATGATGGAGTTACTGTAGCCAAGCTCCTGCTAAGAGAATTCATTCCAAGGTATGGTTTTCCAGTAACGATTGAAACAGATAGAGGAACACATTTTCAAAATGAATTAATTCAATTGATATGTGAAGCTCTTGATATTCAACAGAAATTGCACTGTGCATACAGACCAGAGGCTTCTGGAGTAGTAGAACAAGTGAATGGAACAATAAAGAATAGGTTAGGGAAAATGTGTCAAGCCACAGGACTCAAATGGCCTGATGCCCTACCATTGGTGCTAATGACTATCCGAAGCATACCTGACAGGAAAACAGGTCTGAGTCCCCACGAAATAATCATGGGACGAGCAATGAGACAAGCACATGTACCGGTCAACAAACTGCTGACTATTACTGATGATCTTGTGTTGGATTATTGCAAAGGATTGGCTGATGTGGTGCATTCTGTGTCATCAGGTTGGACCGGATGCGACCACTCTCGAAAGAAAACCAGCTCATGATTTGGGTCCAGGAGATTGGGTCAGCATAAAAGTCCACAGAAGAAGAAACTGTCTGGTTCCTCGCTGGGATAAACCACAACAAGTGATCCTGGTAACAACTGCTGTCAAATGTGCAGGAGTGAAAAACTGGGTGCATGCCAGCCATACTATCAGAGTTCCAGATCCTGAAGCTTGACCTGTAAGTCGACATCTGGAGATATCTGATACCAGTTCCGCATCCGATACAGAGGTTGAAACGAACAGGGTTCCAGAACTTGAAGATCGACCTGTAAGTCGACATCTGGAAAACCCAGGTACAAATTTGGCAACAGAAGAAGAAATTGAAATAACAAAGGTTCCAGAACTTGAAGATCTACCTGCAAGTCGACATCTGGAAATATCAGATACTAGTTCAGCATCTGAAACAGACCAATCGGACTGTAGCGAAAAGCTAAAGAATAACTGGAAAAATGACATTATAAAAGAAGAAACTGAACCAAGAGATAGTGACACTGAGCAACCAAGCACAAGCCATGGTAGATTTCCTTCAAAAATTGTCGAAATAGACGAGGGAGGGATAGATTCGGATAGAGAGATAGAAGAAGAATCGGAAGAGCCCCGAGGAGCAATAGAGACCGAACAACAAATAAATGAACAGGGAAATTTAGAAGCAGATAGAGAGATCAACGAGAATCCGGAAGAAACTCGAGGAGGGATAGAAACCAGTGTCCAAACAGAAAAGACACAAGAAGGCTCCGATTTGGTTAATGAAGGTGAAATCATAAAGTTCAAAATAAGAGGAAGTGAAATAAGGTCTGAAACAGAATCAGAAGAAAGTGAAGAAGAGAGAAAACAGAGACTAGGACCAAGAAAAAGAACTTGGAGAGCAGAACGAGAGGAAAAGGAAAGTGAACCGAAAAGGCCGAGAAAAGGAGACAATTGGCCCCACGAAGTCAAAAGATTGAGATACAAAATTATAAACTTAAATAAAGATAATGCAGAACAAGTAAATGAGATAACAAGTCAAAGAGATCAAGGAAAACAAAGTGGAAAGCAATTGCAGAAAACGAAAAGAGTGAAGAAACCATATTTGAAATATGTCACATGCGTGGCTATACATCGCATTGGCTGACATCAAAGAAGAAGAAAACACTCACGAGAGCCCAGAAGAAAGCTGCAAGCAAGTGGCTGAAAGTGAAGTGCAACAAGTTTGAAGAAATTAAAGAGAAAAACCGGACTGGACATAGAAACCTGAACAAGACCAGGAAGAGTTCTGAAAAGAACTAAAGAAAGTACCAAACGAGACAAAGTGAAAGGGTAGAGTGGCTGAAACGTCATTCTGAGGTGTGGTGACACATTTTTCTGTACATATATAAATAATTAGGTAATAGAACAAAATGGTAGACACAGAGAATAGAAAATCAAAATGTGAATTTTTACGTAGATGGTGTAGAATGTGTTTCTTTTGTACAGGATTATTAATGTCTGTTTGGCTCATTTTAGCAATCACCATTCCAATTAGATTAGCTGTAGAAGAAACATCCATATTAGAAAATAACACGAAAAAGGATAAAGAAGCTAACACACAGAAGACAGCAACATTGATAGATAATGCTGAGTTACATAAGGATAGATCCATAACTGATTTTTCAAAGAACGTTTTCACAAAATTGTTATATGAATATGTAGAAACCATGGATGTGAGGGATTGTTATGTTTGTATGCAATTACCAGCGTCTGTTACAGAAGGTGTGACCTATCATCACCTTCCTTTGACGTATGGGATAACATGTAGTGTTCTAGCCAGTTTATTTTACAAAACAGGTAGATTAGAATATTATTATACCGACATAAATAAGATTTTTGCAAAGATTCCTATAATTCCTGAATTGAATAAGGTGAAAGAAGCAAGAATGTTTGGTGAATTTTTCCTAGAAAATAAAGATTTAACATTAGAGTACATAACTAGGTACAATCTTACCTGTGAATTAAAGAAAGAAGAAAAGGTATTCTTGGAGATGGTAGAAAACAGGAGAATTAAGTTTCAAAGAAAAGTGATAGAAGAGGAGGCAAAAACACCCCTTTGGGCGTTTGAAAGAGAAAATAATGCAAAGAAAGAGACAAATGCAGCTATGACATTAGATTGGCCCCAACAGGGAAAGTTGTGCATTAGTAGAAATAGAACTAGGTATGATAACTATTTCGTGGGTTCCAGTGACTGCCGAGACCATTACAAAATTTTAGGAGGATGGGGATTCAAAGGAGGAAAAGATCCAATATTTCCAGGGATCTATTATATTTGTGGGAACAGGGCTTATTACAGGTTGCCGGACCATTGGTATGTGTCATGCTATTTAGGCCTGGTCTTTCCAAAGATTTTTCATGTGGAAAGAGGAGAGAAAGGAACGCATGAAATGGGGGAAACATTTACACGTAGAAAGAGGGAAAGTTTTTCAGAAATAGTTGGTGACATTTTTGGAGCAATGATACCAGCAGTGGGTATATCTTTGAATGCATTTAAGATTCGGAAACTGTCCACAGTAGTAGATCGTTTATCAACGAATACTGCTGGAGGGTTCTTGATGCTAAATACCGAAATGGTTGCCATGAGAGCTATGGTGATGCAAAATCGACTTGCCCTTGACATTCTTTTGGCAAAAGAGGGTGGAGTCTGTGGAATGCTGAAAGTCAAACATTATTGCACTTACATTCCAGATAAAAGTGAAAATATACAGAAGTATATAAAGAATATTACAAATTTGCACAAAGAACTTGCTCCACTGGAGGTTGAAAGTGCCTGGGAGAAACTTGGTAAGAGTTTTTCCGCAATACCAAAATGGTTCACTGAAATAGGTAGTTCTATTGTAGTGAAAGTGTTAATATTAGCAACAGTAGTAATATTAGTGGTGTTATCAGTGAAATTTGTTGTTATATGTGTTAAAAGGAGAAAAAGACAAAATAAAATAAAAAGAGAGAACAAGATAAATGGAGAAAGAGAACGAGAATTGGGAGAAATAGAACTAGAAGAACTAAAAGAAAACATGTATGAGAGAACCAAAAGACAAGATGAAAGGGACACTGATGTTTGAACTAACAAAAGCAAGTGGACAAGAAACATTCTATCTGCAAAATTGTGTAACATGGGTTTTTGTGGTGATATTAAAAATCACCAAAGGGGGGAGTTGATGGAGCGAGGTAAATAAACATTTTTGGAACCCCCTAATATTCATGCTAATAAACTAATGTTATTAATTGTTTGACCGACTAATCAACATTCTATATAAGTGGTAACTGCAATTTATGTGCAAGGTTAACCTATTTACAATTGCAAAAGTGAAGTAATATTAATATAATGGTTTGCGTACTAATTAGAGTGAAATTGCATGATTTGTGCTATGTAGTAAAATGTTTTGTGGCAAAAGAATGCAGATGGTAAGTAAACATGGCTTTAAATGTCGCTTTTGCTAGGTAACACCTAATTGGGGTACTTGGAATGACGGGTGGGAAACAGAAAGGCTTATTTTCTCTATTTTAATTATGATTGTGTTTGTTTTCATGATCGTTCGGGCCTGCTAGGCCGTGCTGTAAAAATGGCTGCCGAGGCAGATGGGCCTAATGCGCAGACGCAAAGATGGCTTCCAAGCGAAAGAAAGCCGCAGAAACATGTCACGTGGGTGCGAGTCGAGCACAGAGTGAGAAGTGTCCAGGTCGGACTGACCTGACACGAGGTGAATGCCAAGAAAGACTCGGCGTGAATCCATGAGAACAGGGGACGAGTAACACTGAATTAACAATGGACTGTTTAAAATAAGTTGCGAGAAAGAAGAAACATTAAGGGAACTGTCAATCTGATTGCTACTACCCAAAGGTCATGGGAAAGGATAAAATCATAAACTATTTCAGAACCGGTTTGAACAAGGAGGGCAATGAGGTGATGCTTGCCACCCTCCAATGGACCAATTAGCGTGATTCTCGCCCCAAAGATTGCAACTTTATGTTTAGTAAGTTAGTAGTAGGGTATAAGAGGACCTACTCTTAAGTAGGAGGAGCGCTATTCATGCATTTTTTTTGAGCACTGAACATTGATGCTGAAGAAACTGATGCTATTTTCTATAGGCCATTTTCTAATAGAAACTTTCATTTTTGAACTCTAAACTTGACTGGGGAAAGGAACGAGACCGATGCGGGAAATCTGTATAGGAGGTCCGTCGAGGAGGCCTGTTTAGCGGGACAGACAGTTTTGGGAATTCCATGCTGTGATTATCTGCTTTGGTGAACTTTTATTCTTCATCTAAAAGGGGTATGCATAAAATTCTTTCTAAAAGCTTATTTCTTATAACGCTTTGAAATGTATTAAAACGATTAATAAAATTGAATCTTATTCATGCATTTAAAGAAAGTAGATAAACTTTATTATAATTAAAACTACGAGTCTGTGGTTCTTTAGCTCAATGATAAGTGTAATGTTTTAATAGGTTTGAATGTGATTGAGCTGGTCTTAATCACCATCAACTTATTCTACTAGTTGGTCCATCGACCAAAGAGCGGAATACCTTGATGTCTTAGAACTGACAGGATTAAAACTGATTATGTATGATGTTTAAGAAAATATCTTGTCAATTTTAATAAGGTATCCCGTTCCTCCAGCAAAACATATTCTTCTCTTTGGTAGTAGTGGATGTGACCCAGGGAAACAATTGAGTGTGTATGGTTATGCGGTGTTATGGGCCCCACTGTCATAAGGTATAGTTGTTGTGTGTGATCTTTTACCTGGAGGTTATGTCCAAAAGAGAAGAATTTATATTAGTCGCGCTGGATCAGATTTCTTGGTAGCAGAGTTATGGTTACTATAGATTAGTTTGGTGATTATTGATTATTTCATGTCTAACACTTCATGTCGAATTGTGTTATGTTATATGTATGTCGGAACTTTTGAAGCTTCCGGGAAGTAGGAAGTGGACACGTGTGGCAAGAGAAGTCACATGGAATAGTGCATTGTCTGATTTTTCAAATTGGTGATAACACAGGTTGTGTTATGATAGGGACATTTTCTGTATAAAACGTGTATGAGTGAAATAGCAACCGGTTTTCTTGTGAAACTCTGGCCTTAATTCTCAGGAGCAGTGTAGTCTCCACATGTGTTTTATCCCCAGAGAAACAGGTTTACCCCTTGCTTGAAAGAAGGTTAAGGTAGAGGGAAGTGCTACACTTATCGAACGAAACAGTATTCTTGTAAGATGGAGTAAGGTATCTCTTTTGTTTAGCGAAAACAGACAATGGAAATGTGTTTTATGTCGTAACAAATAAAATATAGTTAAGAAGTAACTGCCGATCAATTTTATAAAGGAGGGGTCAGGAGTAGAACTGACGTTGACAAAAGACCGCGCTGGGATTGGCCAGTGTTCGGGAACACGAAAAACGCCCTGATTGGTACATTAGTGCGAGACGCGCTGGGATAGGTCCGAAGAGCAGTGACGTAGAGGCTTCGGATTGGTGCGTTAGTGTGAGACGCGCTGGGATAGGTCCGAATAGCATAGAGAACAGAGCAGAGTTGTGAGTTTACCGAGGGAAAGAATCGTGAAATATGGCTTATTATGAGGATTGTAAAGAGAAACCGTCATGGATGGCAAAAATTAAGAACTTCTTTAAGAAGGACAAAAAGGTAGTGACTAGAGGGGGACCGGTAATTCCTCCGCCGAAAACGCCAGCTTCTCATATGATGCTGAAATATAGTTACCATACTTGCATTTGGTTAGAAAATTGGACAAAATATACTCAGAATGATGGAGTTTTGGCTTTTCCACAGAATGGTTCATTTAGCATAGCTGTACTTCGAAATTTGAGAGAGAAAATGATGAAACTTGAGCCAAGACCTAGACCGACACAGTTTGAAGCGTTCGGTGAGTGGGAAGACGAGATGTATGAACGAGAAAGATACAGAGGTGCAAAGAATTATAGTTTAGTTCCTGGAAGATTATGGGGAGTGAATCATGAGGACAGGATGAAGCGTTGGAGATATGCTAACATGACAGAGGGTTTGTTTCCAGCCCTAACAGTTGAAGAGGGTACAGGAAGGAAGTGTACAGAGAAAAAGAAACATACGGCTACCGAGAGGTATGGGTATGGAGGTAGCGAGACAGAGGATGAATTGCTGGAAGATATTTTAAACAGAAAACCACCTCCATATCAACAGAATTCTGCGGTGGTGACACCCAATGCACCGCCAGTGGAAACTGGGAGGAATAAAAGTCCAGAACGAAGATACGATATAAATAGGTCAAATGAACAGTTAGAAACTCCTCAAAGTGAAAAGTCTGACAATGGCAATGCAGCTGAATTAGCAAAGACCACAAGAGAATTAACTGAGAAAATAAGAGTTAACAATGAACATGGAAGCTGTGACTGTGCCAGTGACAATAGGACCTGTAATACCAGTTTTTGAGAACCAGAGAATAGATGAACATTCCTTAACCATCCCGATGAACTCAAATATGCAGAGAATGAGAGAAGGGATAAATACAGAAACTGGAGTGGCAAGAGATTTTGTCAGCTCGTATAAACAGAGTCCGCCTACTAACCTGACAGTAAATGAGTGAGATAAAAACGATTCCTATGGGAACTGAGTCTGCATCAGAAACGCCAGAGAGGAACAAAAATTGGATAGAAATAAATAGTACACCTGTAGGTCCGACTCCAGAAGAATTAAACGAGTGGATGAGAAATTTACAAAAGAAAGAAACAGAACCGCAACCATTAGATGTAATAAGGCTAAAGATAGATATGGAAGAGTTGATTTTAGGGACTATTGGTACAGAAAAATTGAAAACATACCAGGATGACGAGATAATGTTCCTGTGTAAGAGCATTACTTGGAGAGCTAGAAATTTACATGACAAATTGGAAGAGACAGCGAATGAGCTAGGAGTAGAATTTGTAAAAGTCAGGAGTTTGCAGAAACCGTATAGGGTAGATTTTTGTGAGAAAGATATAGAAAATCTGAACACATCG
This sequence comes from Calotriton arnoldi, assembly GCA_963921515.1. Classification (NCBI taxonomy): domain Eukaryota; kingdom Metazoa; phylum Chordata; class Amphibia; order Caudata; family Salamandridae; genus Calotriton; species Calotriton arnoldi. Next base: position 148,164 of record CAWUFW010017563.1, read on the forward strand.
GGACGATTAACCCAGATAAAAGAACTGATCGTTTTGTTGAGAAAATGGGGTGATGTGGACAGATGGAGGAGCAGGTGGAGCAAAAGAAATGAGAAAACAACCGACAAAGCGTCTTTGGGTCTTGCGGTGACAGACAAGGAATCAGTCATACGGGAGTATCCGATGAGAGAAACTCCAGGAGGTAGTTATGTGCATGTCCCATGGTCCAGACAAAATATATTGTCATTTACAAATGACTTTCCAAAATTGAGAGAAAAGCCTGTAGAATGGTACAGACAAGTGGAAAGGTTTGTTAAGGTTTCGAAAGTGTTGTGGGTAGATCTGGATGGATTATTTGACATCGTAGTACCAGCAGATTTATGGACAGAATGCAAGATTACCATTGATTGGCCGACGGTAGAATATCCTAGAGATGCAAAAACAGGAGCGCCAGGTCCAGAAGTAATGAGGAAGTATGAGCAGGTTATTACATTTTTGAAAAACAAAATTCCACCCAAAGAAACTGATTGGGTAAAGATTGACAGAACTACGCAAGAGAGTAAGGAGTCTGTACATGCCTATTATGAAAGACTACTTTTGGTTTTCAAACCGTATAGCGGTTATGAGACTGAGTGAGAAGGACACGAGTCATTTTGTGTATAGATTTGTTTATGGACTGAGACCAGAAATAAGTGAAATGATTAAGCAGCACATGTTATGCTGGCAGAACAGAACAGTGGACGAGGTGCTGCGATATGCTAAATATTGTAGCGATGATATTGTGTAGACAGCGTAAATTAAAAGAAAAGGCAATGTGGGCACAAGTGAAGGTTGCAGAAAAACAAGAAGCTCAATTGAATAATCAAATTAATGAGACAGCACAGACTAAATCCAAACCGAATATAGGTAAAGGAAAAGGTCAAGTAAGTATAGAAAAGGCAAAGAAAAAGTGGCCATGCCACAATTGCGGAAAATTAGGGCATTGGAGAAACAAGTGTAAATTTCCTCCAAAAGCTAATACGGAAAATCAATCATTAAATCCACAGGTGCAGAGTGAGGTGAGTTACCAACAGCTGCAGCAACCGCAGGTAGTTACTCAACAGTCAGGTGCCACAACCACCACTTCCCAAGAGTGTAAATCCTCAGAGATACAGTGCAGAGACAGGATTCTACGGAGGAGAGCAGGTAACACAATTGCCGCATGCAGCTGCAATATCGCAGTATTGGCTACGACAGGATGGGAATGAGTCGGATGAAAGTTTATGACGTTGCCTAGGAGAGGAGGAAGAGTGCGTACTTGGCGCAACTCTAGAGGTAGATCAGTCAGGTCCATTTGTGGATGGAGAAGTGAATGGTGCAAATGTTACATTCCTTGTGGACACTGGAGCTACCCGTTCTACTGTTAGATCAGTGGAAATACCAAACCTTCCTCTCTCAGGTGAACATATCCAAGTTGTAGGTGTTTCAAACCAGCAGATTAAGGCGCCTCTTACCAAATTAGTAGAGGTGAAAGTTGGACCATTCAGAGAAATGCATCGATTTGTGGTGTGTGATTGCAGTCCGGTAAACTTATTAGGACGCGATCTACTTTGTAAAATGAATTGTACCATTTATTGTACCCCGGATGGGATTGCATTTCAGACACCAGATGAAGTTATATTATATAAAATGACAATGGCAGAACTAGAACCAGGAGTGAATGACATGTTTCCTGTGTTTGATGTAGAGAAAATTCCAAATGAGTTAAAAGAGACAGTCAAACCGGAGGTATGGGATTTTACAGGCGAAGGAGAGGAGTAGACCCTGTAAAAATTACTGTAAGAGAAGGAACAAATTATCCAAATACTCCGCAATATAAATTGACGCCAGAAATTATCGAAGGAATAACGCCTGTAATCAATAAAATGATTGAACAGGGAATCTTGAAAGAAATAATGAGCAGTCCATGTAATTCACCTATAATGGGTCTGAAAAAGCCAAATGGGACATATAGGATAGTGCAAGATTTTGGAAAGGTCAATAAAATTGTTGTTCCTTGTTGTCCAATTGTACCAAACCCTGCTGTAATACTGTACCAAATTCCACGCGATGCAGAATGGTACACAGTTATTGATTTGTGCCATGCGTTTTTCTCTATTCAGTTACACCCAGATAGCCAGCCATTATTTGCGTTCCGATTCGGAGAGCGTATTTTGGCATGGTGCCGAATTCCTCAAGGGCATACTGAAAGTCCCTCAATCTTTAATCAGATCCTAAAGAAATCGTTAGAAGATTTAAAAATGCCTGAAAAATCTGTGATGGTTCAATACATTGATGACCTGTTAGTGGCATCAAAAACCAAAGAAGCATGTGTTACCGACACAATTGCTTTGTTGAACCACTTAGCTGAAGGTGGACATAAAGTTTCTCCGTCTAAATTACAGTTTTGTCAACAAGAGGTTCAATACCTAGGTCACAAGATTGAAAAGGGAGTGCGAAAGGTAACGACAGAGAGAATAAAGATTATCCGAGGAATGAGAGCTCCAATGACACAAAGGGAGGTGAGCATGTTCCTTGGAATGGTTGGGTATTGTCGACAGTGAATAAGTGGATTTTCATTAATTGCAAAACCTTTACAGCGATTCACGAAAAAGGATGTTAAAGATCCGTTTGAATTGAATGACGAAGAAATGAAAGCCTTCAAAGAACTAAAAACAAGATTGTGTGAAGCACCGGCACTGGGAATGCCTGATTATGAAAAAGAATTTGAGCTGTACTGTAGTGAGAGAGATGGATGTGCACTTTCAGTTTTGGTGCAAAGACATGGAAAAATGAAAAGACCTATTGCATATTTTTCAGCTGTTTTAGACCCAGTGGCAAAGGCGTTGCCTGGATGTCTGAAAGCAGTAGCTGCTACTTGTGTGAGTCTGGAACAAAGTGAAGGCATAGTGATGGGATATCCATTGAGAGTGTATGTTCCACACTCTGTTGAATTTCTCTTGACAAGAACCAAAACTCAATACATGACACATAGTCGGCTGACTAGGTATGAGAAAGTGATTTTGAGTGCAGACAATGTAACCATTGACAGATGCACAAGCGTGAATCCTTCGACATCATTGTCGGATGAAGGGAGTGTGGTAGACAAAGATGAAGTTGATCATAATTGCTTGGATGTACTTGAATATTGTACGAAACCAAGGCCGGACATTAAGGACGAGCCCTTGAAAGAATCAGATTGTGATGTTTGTGGATGGTTCATGCCTGAGGACAAGTGAAGGAGTTTTGAGTGCGGCGTATGCTGTGTGTACAGTAGCTGCAATAATGGAAGCATCTTGTTTGAGAGAGATACGTTCCGCCCAAGTGGCTGAGCTGATTGCTCTGATTCAAGCGTGCAAATTGGGAAAGAATGTCCGAATTACAGTGATCACAGATAGCCAGTATGGCTTCGGAGTGGTCCATGATTTTGGGCAGATCTGGTCCCAGAGAGGTTTCTTGACGTCTGCAGGAACTCCAATTAGAAATGGCGAGTTTGTGAAGAAATTGCTTGAGGCGATACAGCTGCCTAAACAGATTGCAGTGGTGAAGTGTGCTGCGCACAAAAATGAGGCGGATTACATAACCGTGGGCAATAGATATGCCGACGAGATAGCTCAATATTGTGCTAAAAATGTGGTCTCGTTGAATAGAAGAAGAGAAAGAGAGCATGTTCCATGTCCCTTGCTGTTTACTAACATTGTTGAAACATGGGATGAGGTAAGACAATTACAGGAAGCAGCAAACGATGAGGAGAAAGATGGTTGGATAAAAGCAGGATGCAGGAAAAGGGAGGAAGATGACGTTTGGGTTTATAGAAATGAAAGACCAGTTATGCCTGATAGCATGATTTCTAAATGGCACGGATGTACCATGGACAAGCTCATATTGGAAGGGATGCCATGATCCGACTTTTCAGACAAACTTGGTATAACCCAAAATTCAGAGCCATAGCTGAGAGTCTTTGTCAAAGATGTCTTACTTGCCAACAAATAAATCCAGGAAGGAAAACAGTAGGGAGTCTGGGAACAATAGGGCGAGAGGGAGGTCCTTTTACCAGAATGCAACTTGACTTTATCGAAATGCCCCCAAGCAATAGATTAAAGTATGTCCTTGTGATTGTTTGTTTTCTCGTTGGGTGGAAGCCTATCCGACAAGAAGGAATGATGGAGTTACTGTAGCCAAGCTCCTGCTAAGAGAATTCATTCCAAGGTATGGTTTTCCAGTAACGATTGAAACAGATAGAGGAACACATTTTCAAAATGAATTAATTCAATTGATATGTGAAGCTCTTGATATTCAACAGAAATTGCACTGTGCATACAGACCAGAGGCTTCTGGAGTAGTAGAACAAGTGAATGGAACAATATAGAATAGGTTATGGAAAATGTGTCAAGCCACAGGACTCAAATGGCCTGATGCCCTACCATTGGTGCTAATGACTATCAGAAGCATACCTGACAGGAAAACAGGTCTGAGTCCCCACGAAATAATCATGGGACGAGCAATGAGACAAGCGCACATGTACCTGTCAACAAACTGCTGACTATAACTGATGATCTTGTGTTGGATTATTGCAAAGGATTGGCTGATGTGGTGCATTCTGTGTTTCATCAGGTTGGACCGGATGCGACCACTCTCAAAAGAAAACCAGCTCATGATTTGGGTCCAGGAGATTGGGTCCGCATAAAAGTCCACAGAAGAAGAAGCTGTCTGGTTCCTCGCTGGGATAAACCACGACAAGTGATCCTGGTAACAACAACAACTGCTGTCAAATGTGCAGGAGTGAAAAACTGGGTGCATGCCAGCCATACTATCAGAGTTCCAGATCCTGAAGCTTGACCTGTAAGTCGACATCTGGAGATATCTGATACCAGTTCCGCATCCGATAACAGAGGTTGAAACGAACAGGGTTCCAGAACTTGAAGATCGACCTGTAAGTCGACATCTGGAAAACCCAGGTACAAATTTGGCAACAGAAGAAGAAATTGAAATAACAAAGGTTCCAGAACTTGAAGATCTACCTGCAAGTCGACATCTGGAAATATCAGATACTAGTTCAGCATCTGAAACAGACCAATCGGACTGTAGCGAAAAGCTAAAGAATAACTGGAAAAATGACATTATAAAAGAAGAAACTGAACCAAGAGATAGTGACACAGAGCAACCAAGCCATGGTAGATTTCCTTCAAAAATTGTCGAAATAGACGAGGGAGGGATAGATTCGGATAGAGAGATAGAAGAAGAATCGGAAGAGCCCCGAGGAGCAATAGAGACCGAACAACAAATAAATGAACAGGGAAATTTAGAAGCAGATAGAGAGATCAACGAGAATCCGGAAGAAACTCGAGGTGGGATAGAAACCAGTGTCCCAACAGAAAAGACACAAGAAGGCTCCGATTTGGTTAATGAAGGTGAAATCATAAAGTTCAAAATAAGAGGAAGTGAAATAAGGTCTGAAACAGAATCAGAAGAAAGTGAAGAAGAGAGAAAACAGAGACTAGGACCAAGAAAAAGAACTTGGAGAGCAGAACGAGAGGAAAAGGAAAGTGAACCGAAAAGGCCGAGAAAAGGAGACAATTGGCCCCACGAAGTCAAAAGATTGAGATACAAAATTATAAACTTAAATAAAGATAATGCAGAACAAGTAAATGAGATAACAAGTCAAAGAGATCAAGGAAAACAAAGTGGAAAGCAATTGCAGAAAAAGAAAAGAGTGAAGAAACCATATTTGAAATATGTCACCTGAGTGGCTATACATCGCATTGACTGACATCAAAGAAGAAGATAACACTCACGAGAGCCCAGAAGAAAGCTGCAAGCAAGTGGCTGAAAGTGAAGTGCAACAAGTTTGAAGAAATTAAAGAGAAAAACGGGACTGGACACAGAAACCTGAACAAGACAAGGAAGAGTTCTGAAAAGAACTAAAGAAAGTACCAAACGAGACCAAGTGAAAGGGTAGAGTGGCTGAAACGTCATTCTGAGGTGTGGTGACACATTTTCTGTACATATATAAATAATTAGGTAATAGAACAAAATAGTAGACACAGAGAATAGAAAATCAAAATGTGAATTTTTTACGTAGATGGTGTAGAACACGGGTACTCATAGTACGGCCCGCGGGCCGCCAGCGGCCCGGCAAGCCTTCCTTGGCGGCCCGTGGACCTTGCAGACATAGTACCTGTGTTTTTTTAAAAAATTTACAGTGTCAGCAAACACAGACTCTGCTCTATGGGGGCCGGGCGATTCCGATAGTCCGAGTGGAGCTGCAGGGGCGCTAAGAGGTGAAATACAACAAAGCCTCGTTATCATGCAAATGGTCTTTTAAAGACTTGTGAAGTACTCTGGTGCGGTGTGTGTGCGCCCGGGAAGCTGTCTCAGCCCGGGCTGCCACACACGCGGGGTGAGGTGACAGAGAATGATAGAGGACAGCAGGGTGTGAGAGCCGGGTGAGGTGACGGAGGGCAGCAGGGAGTGAGAGCTGGGTGAAGTGATGGAGGGTAGCAGGGAGTGAGAGCCGGGTAAGATGGCAGAGGGTTACAGAGGGCAGCAGGGAGTGAGAGCCGGGTGAGGTGACGGAGGGCAGCAGGGAGTGAGAGCCGGGTGAGGTGACAGAGGGTTGCAGGGAGTGAGAGCCGGGTAAGGTGACAGAGGGTGACAGAGGGCAGCAGGGAGTGAGAGCCGGGTGAGGTGACGGAGGGCAGCAGGATGTGAGAGCCGGGTGAGATGGCAGAGGGTGACGGAGGGCAGCAGGGAGTGAGAGCCGGATGAGGTGACAGAGGGCAGCAGGGAGTGAGAGCCGGGTGAGGTGACAGAGGGCAGCAGGGAGTGAGAGCCGGGTAAGGTGACGGAGGGCAGCAGGGAGTGAGAGCCGGGTGAAGTGATGGAGGGTAGCAGGGAGTGAGAGCCGGGTAAGATGGCAGAGGGTTACAGAGGGCAGCAGGGAGTGAGAGCCGGGTGAGGTGACGGAGGGCAGCAGGGAGTGAGAGCCGGGTGAGGTGACGGAGGGCAGCAGGGAGTGAGAGCCGGGTGAGATGGCAGAGGGTGACAGAGGGCAGCAGGGAGTGAGAGCCGGGTGAGGTGGCAGAGGGCAGCAGGGAGTGAGAGCCGGGTGAGGTGACGGAGGGCAGCAGGGAGTGAGAGCTGGGTGAAGTGATGGAGGGTAGCAGGGAGTGAGAGCCGGGTAAGATGGCAGAGGGTTACAGAGGGCAGCAGGGAGTGAGAGCCGGGTGAGGTGACGGAGGGCAGCAGGGAGTGAGAGCCGGGTAAGGTGACAGAGGGTGACAGAGGGCAGCAGGGAGTGAGAGCCGGGTGAGGTGGCAGAGGGCAGCAGGGAGTGAGAGCCGGGTAAGGTGACAGAGGGCAGCAGGGAGTGAGAGCCGGGTGAGGTGACAGAGGGCAGCAGGGAGTGAGAGCCGGGTGAGGTGACGGAGGGCAGCAGGATGTGAGAGCCGGGTGAGATGGCAGAGGGTGACGGAGGGCAGCAGGGAGTGAGAGCCGGATGAGGTGACAGAGGGTTGCAGGGAGTGAGAGCCGGGTAAGGTGACGGAGGGCAGCAGGGAGTGAGAGCCGGGTAAGGTGACAGAGGGCAGCAGGGAGTGAGAGCCGGGTGAGGTGACAGAGGGCAGCAGGGAGTGAGAGCCGGGTAAGGTGACAGAGGGCAGGGAGTGAGAGCCGGGTAAGGTGACAGAGGGTGACAGAGGGCAGCAGGGAGTGAGAGCCGGGTGAGGTGACGGAGGGCAGCAGGATGTGAGAGCCGGGTGAGATGGCAGAGGGTGACGGAGGGCAGCAGGGAGTGAGAGCCGGATGAGGTGACAGAGGGCAGCAGGGAGTGAGAGCCGGGTGAGGTGACAGAGGGCAGCAGGGAGTGAGAGCCGGGTAAGGTGACGGAGGGCAGCAGGGAGTGAGAGCCGGGTGAAGTGATGGAGGGTAGCAGGGAGTGAGAGCCGGGTAAGATGGCAGAGGGTTACAGAGGGCAGCAGGGAGTGAGAGCCGGGTGAGGTGACGGAGGGCAGCAGGGAGTGAGAGCCGGGTGAGGTGACGGAGGGCAGCAGGGAGTGAGAGCCGGGTGAGATGGCAGAGGGTGACAGAGGGCAGCAGGGAGTGAGAGCCGGGTGAGGTGGCAGAGGGCAGCAGGGAGTGAGAGCCGGGTAAGGTGACAGAGGGTGACAGAGGGCAGCAGGGAGTGAGAGCCGGGTGAGGTGACAGAGGGTTGCAGGGAGTGAGAGCCGGGTAAGGTGACAGAGGGTGACAGAGGGCAGCAGGGAGTGAGAGCCGGGTGAGGTGACGGAGGGCAGCAGGATGTGAGAGCCGGGTGAGATGGCAGAGGGTGACGGAGGGCAGCAGGGAGTGAGAGCCGGATGAGGTGACAGAGGGCAGCAGGGAGTGAGAGCCGGGTGAGGTGACAGAGGGCAGCAGGGAGTGAGAGCCGGGTAAGGTGACGGAGGGCAGCAGGGAGTGAGAGCCGGGTGAAGTGATGGAGGGTAGCAGGGAGTGAGAGCCGGGTAAGATGGCAGAGGGTTACAGAGGGCAGCAGGGAGTGAGAGCCGGGTGAGGTGACGGAGGGCAGCAGGGAGTGAGAGCCGGGTGAGGTGACGGAGGGCAGCAGGGAGTGAGAGCCGGGTGAGATGGCAGAGGGTGACAGAGGGCAGCAGGGAGTGAGAGCCGGGTGAGGTGGCAGAGGGCAGCAGGGAGTGAGAGCCGGGTAAGGTGACAGAGGGTGACAGAGGGCAGCAGGGAGTGAGAGCCGGGTGAGGTGACGGAGGGCAGCAGGATGTGAGAGCCGGGTGAGATGGCAGAGGGTGACGGAGGGCAGCAGGGAGTGAGAGCCGGATGAGGTGACAGAGGGTTGCAGGGAGTGAGAGCCGGGTAAGGTGACGGAGGGCAGCAGGGAGTGAGAGCCGGGTAAGGTGACAGAGGGCAGCAGGGAGTGAGAGCCGGGTGAGGTGACGGAGGGCAGCAGGATGTGAGAGCCGGGTGAGATGGCAGAGGGTGACGGAGGGCAGCAGGGAGTGAGAGCCGGATGAGGTGACAGAGGGTTGCAGGGAGTGAGAGCCGGGTAAGGTGACGGAGGGCAGCAGGGAGTGAGAGCCGGGTAAGGTGACAGAGGGCAGCAGGGAGTGAGAGCCGGGTGAGGTGACAGAGGGCAGCAGGGAGTGAGAGCCGGGTAAGGTGACAGAGGGCAGGGAGTGAGAGCCGGGTAAGGTGACAGAGGGTGACAGAGGGCAGCAGGGAGTGAGAGCCGGGTGAGGTGACGGAGGGCAGCAGGATGTGAGAGCCGGGTGAGATGGCAGAGGGTGACGGAGGGCAGCAGGGAGTGAGAGCCGGATGAGGTGACAGAGGGCAGCAGGGAGTGAGAGCCGGGTGAGGTGACAGAGGGCAGCAGGGAGTGAGAGCCGGGTAAGGTGACGGAGGGCAGCAGGGAGTGAGAGCCGGGTGAAGTGATGGAGGGTAGCAGGGAGTGAGAGCCGGGTAAGATGGCAGAGGGTTACAGAGGGCAGCAGGGAGTGAGAGCCGGGTGAGGTGACGGAGGGCAGCAGGGAGTGAGAGCCGGGTGAGGTGACGGAGGGCAGCAGGGAGTGAGAGCCGGGTGAGATGGCAGAGGGTGACAGAGGGCAGCAGGGAGTGAGAGCCGGGTGAGGTGGCAGAGGGCAGCAGGGAGTGAGAGCCGGGTAAGGTGACAGAGGGTGACAGAGGGCAGCAGGGAGTGAGAGCCGGGTGAGGTGACAGAGGGTTGCAGGGAGTGAGAGCCGGGTAAGGTGACAGAGGGTGACAGAGGGCAGCAGGGAGTGAGAGCCGGGTGAGGTGACGGAGGGCAGCAGGATGTGAGAGCCGGGTGAGATGGCAGAGGGTGACGGAGGGCAGCAGGGAGTGAGAGCCGGATGAGGTGACAGAGGGCAGCAGGGAGTGAGAGCCGGGTGAGGTGACAGAGGGCAGCAGGGAGTGAGAGCCGGGTAAGGTGACGGAGGGCAGCAGGGAGTGAGAGCCGGGTGAAGTGATGGAGGGTAGCAGGGAGTGAGAGCCGGGTAAGATGGCAGAGGGTTACAGAGGGCAGCAGGGAGTGAGAGCCGGGTGAGGTGACGGAGGGCAGCAGGGAGTGAGAGCCGGGTGAGGTGACGGAGGGCAGCAGGGAGTGAGAGCCGGGTGAGATGGCAGAGGGTGACAGAGGGCAGCAGGGAGTGAGAGCCGGGTGAGGTGGCAGAGGGCAGCAGGGAGTGAGAGCCGGGTAAGGTGACAGAGGGTGACAGAGGGCAGCAGGGAGTGAGAGCCGGGTGAGGTGACGGAGGGCAGCAGGATGTGAGAGCCGGGTGAGATGGCAGAGGGTGACGGAGGGCAGCAGGGAGTGAGAGCCGGATGAGGTGACAGAGGGTTGCAGGGAGTGAGAGCCGGGTAAGGTGACGGAGGGCAGCAGGGAGTGAGAGCCGGGTAAGGTGACAGAGGGCAGCAGGGAGTGAGAGCCGGGTGAGGTGACAGAGGGCAGCAGGGAGTGAGAGCCGGGTAAGGTGACAGAGGGCAGGGAGTGAGAGCCGGGTAAGGTGACAGAGGGTGACAGAGGGCAGCAGGGAGTGAGAGCCGGGTGAGGTGACAGAGGGCAGCAGGGAGTGAGAGCCGGGTAAGGTGACAGAGGGCAGGGAGTGAGAGCCGGGTAAGGTGACAGAGGGTGACAGAGGGCAGCAGGGAGTGAGAGCCGGGTGAGGTGTGCGTTAAGAGCCTGTGATGTGATGCTTCCCGCCAGCCTGTAGTCAGAGAGTTGAGCCAAGGCCAGGGAGCTCAGGCCTGGGAGGGAGACAGGGAGGGAGACGGAGAGAGAGGGAGACAGAGAGCAAGGGAGACAGAGAGAGGGAGACAGAGAGAGAGACAGGGAGAGACAGAGGGAGGGAGACAGAGAGGGAGGGAGAGACAGGGACGGAGACAGAGAGAGAGAGGGAGAGAGACAGACAGAGAGAGACAGAGGGAGGAGGGCGACAGAGGGAGGGCGACAGAGGGAGGGCGACAGAGGGAGGGCGACAGAGGGAGGGCGACAGAGGGAGGGAGACACAGGGAGGGAGACACAGGGAGAGAGACACAGGGAGAGAGACAGGGAGAGAGACAGGGAGAGAGACAGGGAGAGAGACAGGGAGGGAGACAGACGGAGACAGGGAGGGAGACAGAGAGAGAGAGAGGGAGGGAGACAGAGAGGGAGGGAGACAGAGAGGGAGGGAGACAGAGAGAGGGAGGGAGACAGAGAGAGGGAGGGAGACAGAGAGGGAGGGAGGGAGGGAGACAGAGAGGGAGACAGAGAGAGAGGGAGACAGAGAGGGAGGGAGAGAGAGGGAGAGAGAGAGGGACAGAGGGAGGGAGACAGAGAGAGGGAGACAGAGAGAGGGAGACAGAGGGAGAGACAGACCGAGAGAGACAGAGGGAGGGAGACAGACAGAGGGAGGAGGGCGACGGGTAGAGGGAGACAGAGGGAGGGAGACAGGGAGAGACAGAGGGAGACAGGGAGAGACAGAGGGAGGGAGACAGAGAGAGGGAGGGAGACAGAGAGAGGGAGGGAGACAGAGGGAGGGAGGGAGACAGAGGGAGGGAGACAGACAGACAGAGACAGACAGACAGGGAGACGGGAGAGAGGGAGGAGGGTGACAGAGGGAGGGAGACAGAGAGGGAGGGAGACAGAGAGGGGGAGGGAGGGAGAGGGGGAGGGAGGGAGACAGAGGGAGAGAGAGATAGAGAGAGGGAGGGAGGGAGACAGAGAGAGAGAGACAGAGAGAGAGAGGGAGGGAGACAGAGGGAGAGAGAGAGAGAGAGATGTGTATGCCGGGTCCGGTGGCTCAGTGGACGAAGGCGTCCGCTGCAGGGGCCTGTGTTCCACCTCATGGTCAGTTTTGTTTTGCTCTAGCCCCCCCCCCTCCCCCAATGACCCCGCCCCCACAGATGCGGCCCTCGGCCACAAACCACACTGTAAATTTGGCCCCCAAGAGAAAGTTTGTGAGTACCCATGGTGTAGAATGTGTTTCTTTTGTACAGGATTATTAATGTCTGTTTGGCTCATTTTAGCAATCACCATTCCAATTAGATTAGCTGTAGAAGAAACGTCCATATTAGAAAATAACACGAAAAAGGATAAAGAAGCTAACACACAGAAGACAGCAACATTGATAGATAATGCTGAGTTACATAAGGATAGATCCATAACTGATTTTTCAAAGAACGTTTTCACAAAATTGTTATATGAATATGTAGAAACAATGGATGTGAGGGATTGTTATGTTTGTATGCAATTACCAGCGTCTGTTACAGAAGGTGTGACCTATCATCACCTTCCTTTGACGTATGGGATAACGTAGTGTTCTAGCCAGTTTATTTTACAAAACCGGTAGATTAGAATATTATTATACCGACATAAATAAGATTTTTGCAAAGATTCCTATAATTCCTGAATTGAATAAGGTGAAAGAAGCAAGAATGGTGAATTTTTCCTAGAAAATAAAGATTTAACATTAGAGTACATAACTAGGTACAATCTTACCTGTGAATTAAAGAAAGAAGAAAAGGTATTCTTGGAGATGGTAGAAAACAGGAGAATTAAGTTTCAAAGAAAAGTGATAGAAGAGGAGGCAAAAACACCCCTTTGGGCGTTTGAAAGAGAAATAATGCTAAGAAAGAGACAAATGCAGCTATGACATTAGATTGGCCCCAACAGGGAAAGTTGTGCATTAGTAGAAATAGAACTAGGTATGATAACTATTTCGTGGGTTCCAGTGACTGCCGAGACAATTACAAAATTTTAGGAGGATGGGGATTCAAAGGAGGAAAAGATCCAATATTTCCAGGGATCTATTATATTTGTGGGAACAGGGCTTATTACAGGTTGCCAGACCATTGGTATGGGTCATGCTATTTAGGCCTGGTCTTTCCAAAGATTTTTCATGTGGAAAGAGGAGAGAAAGGAACGCATGAAATGGGGGAAACATTTACACGTAGAAAGAGGGAAAGTTTTTCAGAAATAGTTGGTGACATTTTTGGAGCAATGATACCAGCAGTGGGTATATCTTTGAATGCATTTAAGATTCGGAAACTGTCCACAGTAGTAGATCGTTTATCAACGAATACTGCTGGAGGGTTCTTGATGGTAAATACCGAAATGGTTGCCATGAGAGCTATGGTGATGCAAAATCGACTTGCCCTTGACATTCTTTTGGCAAAAGAGGGTGGAGTCTGTGGAATGCTGAAAGTCCAACATTGTTGCACTTACATTCCAGATAAAAGTGAAAATATACAGAAGTATATAAAGAATATTGCAAATTTGCACAAAGAACTTGCTCCACTGAAGGTTGAAAGTGCCTGGGAGAAACTTGGTAAGAGTTTTTCCGCAATACCAAAATGGTTCACTGAAATAGGTAGTTCTATTGTAGTGAAAGTGTTAATATTAGCAACAGTAGTAATATTAGTGGTGTTATCAGTGAAATTTGTTATTATATGTGTTAAAAGGAGAAAAAGAGAACAAGATAAATGGAGAAAGAGAACGAGAATTGGGAGAAATAGAACTAGAAGAACTAAAAGAAAACATGTATGAGAGAACAAAAAGACAAGATGAAAGGGACACTGATTTTTGAACTAACAAAAGCAAGTGGACAAGAAACATTCTATCTGCAAAATTGTGTAACATGGGTTTTTGTGGTGATATTAAAAATCACCAAAGGGGGAGTTGATGGAGCGAGGTAAATAAAAATTTTTGGAACCCCTAATATTCATGCTAATAAACTAATGTTATTAATTGTTTGACCGACTAATCAACATTCTATATAAGTGGTAACTGCAATTTATGTGCAAGGTTAACCTATTTACAATTGTAAAAGTGAAGTAATATTAATATAATGGTTTGCGTACTAATTAGAGTGAAATTGCATGATTTGTGCTATGTAGTAAAATGTTTTGTGGCAAAAGAATGCAGATGGTAAGTAAACATGGCTTTAAATGTCGCTTTTTGCTAGGTAACACCTAATTGGGGTACTTAGAATGACGGGTGGGAAACAGAAAGGCTTATTTTCTCTATTTTAATTATGATTGTGTTTGTTTTCATGATAGTTCGTTCGGGCCTGCTAGGCTGTGCTGTAAAAATGGCTGCCGAGGCAGATGGGCCTAATGCGCAGACACAAAGATGGCTTCCAAGCGAAAGAAAGCCGCAGAAACATGTCACGTGGGTGCGAGTCGAGCACAGAGTGAGAAGTGTCAAGGTCGGACTGACCTGACACGAGGTGAATGCCAAGAAAGACTCAGCGTGAATCCATGAGAACAGGGGACGAGTAACACTGAATTAACAATGGACTGTTTAAAATAAGTTGCGAGAAAGAAGAAACATTAAGGGAACTGTCAATCGAATTGCTATTACCCAAAGGTCGTGGGAAAGGATAAAATCATAAACTATTTCAGAACCGGTTTGAACAAGGAGGTGATGCTTGCCACCCCTCCAATGGACCAATTAGCGTGATTCTCGCCCCCAAAGATTGCAACTTTATGTTTAGTAAGTTAGTAGTAGGGTATAAGAGGACCTACTCTTAAGTAGGAGGAGCGCTATTCATGCATTTTTTTTTTAGCACTGAACATTGATGCTGAAGAAACTGATGCTATTTTCTATAGGCCATTTTCTAATAGAAACTTTCATTTTTGAACTCTAAACTTGACTGGGGAAAGGAACGAGACCGATGCGGGAAATCTGTATAGGAGGTCCGTCGAGGAGGCCTGTTTAGCGGGACAGACAGTCAGTTTTGGGAATTCCATGCTGTGATTATCTGCTTTGGTGAACTTTTATTCTTCATCTAAAAGGGGTATGCATAAAATTCTTTCTAAAAGCTTATTTCTTATAACGCTTTGAAATGTATTAAAACGATTAATAAAATTGAATCTTATTCATGCATTTAAAGAAAGTAGATAAACTTTATTATAATTAAAACTACGAGTCTGTGGTTCTTTAGCTCAATGATAAGTGTAATGTTTTAATAGGTTTGAATGTGATTGAGCTGGTCTTAATCACCATCAACTTATTCTACTAGTTGGTCCATCGACCAAAGAGCGGAATACCTTGATGTCTTAGAACTGACAGGATTAAAACTGATTATGTATGATGTTTAAGAAAATATCTTGTCAATTTTAATAAGGTATCCCGTTCCTCCAGCAAAACATATTCTTCTCTTTGGTAGTAGTGGATGTGACCCAGGGAAACAATTGAGTGTGTATGGTTATGCGGTGTTATGGGCCCTACCGTCATAAGGTATAGTTGTTGTGTGTGATCTTTTACCTGGAGGTTATGTCCAAAAGAGAAGAATTTATATTAGTCGCGCTGGATCAGCATCATCGGTCCTACTGACACAAAGGAAAAGACTGATACACACCTGAAGAGTGTTCCTCCTGAGGAGGCCATGTGTTCCTCCTGAGGTGCTGCTGCACCCTAGATTCTCTCCTAAGTGACCAAGACCACTTCCTGTGCATCCTAAAGCTGATTATGCTTCCTGAATACCCTTCACCTTTGCATCTGCCTACTCCGCAAGAATGGATTCTAGGTCACTCTGTGTCCTCCTTGTTTGGACTGATGAGTGGTGATGCCCCGAAACCGGCCCCAGGATGCTTGTTTCCGGTCCAGGGAGGACCTGGCTTGGCAGTTCGGTCTGGACTGTTCCCATGAGGCACAGGGTCAAGACTGATTTTCATATGGCTGGGTCTAAACTGGGGTGGCATGGTGAGCAAAAGAACAATAGATTTAACCCAGATCTATTGACTGGGGGAGAATGTTTGATTTGCTCTGCATTCTGTCCATCTGTGTGTCTTTTGCCTCCCTGTTTGGACGGCATACTGAAGAAGAAATGCTAAAAATAAAAATAGAGAGATACTGAAGAATGTGAGACTGAAGAAAAGGAAAAGATTTTTTAGACATAAAACTAAAGAAAAGAAGTACTTTCTACAGAGTTTAATCCCCTCACTGGCCATACCAGCTGCAACAACAGCAAGGCAAGGCAGAGGTACCAGTGGAAGACCTCAAAGCCCAAATCTACCCCTACTAGGCCTTCCAGTCGTGGGGAACGACATTGGTAAGCAATAGGTAGTGACAGGCCAATACTCACCCCCACTCCCTCTTCCGTTCGCCACTCCAGTGGGGCGGGGGAGGGTGGTATTGCAACATCAGGAAGAGTGGAGATGAAAAACCTCGGACACATGAGTGCTAAATATTGTGAGTCATGGCTGCTGTGAGACACATGGGAACACGCCCTTATTGGGGTTGTTGATGAGGGGTCTAGAGTGCCGGTGCACTCTCCCTACTTGGTGTGGCAGACATCTGGGAGAGCGTGATTAGCAGGGTCCTGAGATTGCCCCCATTCGCAAGAGAGTTTGGTATCTGGACCCTGGTACCATTCAAACGTATCAGTGATGCTATGTCGATCGCTCGTTGGAGAGAGGGTGTTTGAGACGCTGGGGTACTTGTATCTGGATGAGCGGTTTGTTACTTTTGAGGACGCTTGTGTCGATTTCTCGGTCGGGACTGGACCGTTTCTTCAGTATGCTAAAATTGCCAGTACGGCTCTCGGAATGCTCCTAGGCAGTTAAAAACGTTGTGGACGATGGCCATTGCCTGACTTTCGGAGTCTGTGTTCTATGGGGCACTCAATCGGTACTGAGTCAGAGGGAGCTTTCCTGCGAGGTGGGCCTGGCTAGACGACTTGGTGGACCCCCTGATGGATAAAGAATGGACGGAGGCTTGTGCGCTTACTAGAAGGGCGTACTGCAATGCCAGGTTTAAACTGATCCACTTCAGTTATGTTCACCGCATTTACTTGACACCAATTAAGCTGAGCAGGATGAATGCAGGTAGGTTGGCGGACTGCCTGAGGTGCGGGGCAGCAGGCGCCTCTTTTCTGCATATGGCCTGGCTGTGTCTGACGATGTGCTTGTTTTGGGCTAAGGTGATAGCAAGATTGTGGAGGGTGACTGGCATGGTGGTGGAGACCTCCAGACTGTGTCAACTGAGCATAATTAAGAAGCCCTGGTGAGGGGTGATGCGCTGGAAGTTTTTGAGGCTAGCAGTGGTCGTTGCCAAGTGGCGTGTAGCAATGGTATGGTTGGAACTGAGACTCCCCCCCCCTTGGTGTTATGGGGTAGGGATACAGTTTAGTGGGCTCTAGCAGAGCAGACACACATTAGGCTGGCTAGGAATTATAATAGAGTGAGGGAAGACTTGGACACCTGTGCAGAGCTACTGGAGGCATTCCAGGAGGCCAAGGAGGGCACCCAGGAACCAGCTGCATGGGTACAGACTGCGGTTGTGAGTACATACACAGTGAGGTGGGTGATGATGGTGCGCAGTAGCAGGGCCTGCTGAACAGGAGGGACGCTGTCGCAGACCGTGATAGAATGATGGGGACCTGGGGGAGTTCTCTGGTAAATTCATGAACTGAAGAAAAGGCTTGATTATGTATGGTCTTCAATATTGGGGGGAGGCATGACCTACCTATGGAGAGAATGATAATTGGGGATACTGTAAAGCTGTCGACTTTGATGCTGACTTATTTTTGTGTATCAGTTAAAACAATACAAACCTATTTAACAAAAAATGGCTCTTCTCTACCTTTTAAGGCTAAACCATCACCAATTCCTCCAAAAACAACACCGATGCACCAAATTACCATCCTGAAGAACGGAACGTCCGTGCTACTAAAACAGCTGGTTCCACCTCAGCAAAAAGGTCCAGGTATTTTGTAATTTTCTAATTCAAAACAAAGGTTCAAAACTGGAATACAGTCCGATTTTTGGATCTATGGTGTACTGACATACATCAAAAGAGAACAAGCATTGGCATAGCCAATAGGTCTCGCCTTTGGGACCTTATAAGTGTTTAGTCAGAGATATTGGCAATGTTTTAAGGTTTGTTGTAGAGCAATGTAGCTACTGTGTTCAGTACTGTAAAGTTTGTGTGCAAGTTGTGCTTAGTGTAGTGACGTAAGGGCAGTGGCATGGTGTGGAATGTAGTGGTGAGTTGTGATATGATGTGTGTTGGGATGTATGTGTGTATTGTGTTTTGCTGGTGTGTATGTTGATAGTATATGTAAGTTTACATCCCCCCCACCCTGTAGCGGAGGAGGTGACACAAAAACATAGGAAAATAATACAAACGAACGGTAAGGGTGGTCTATAACGGAAAGAGAGGAACAGCGCTGAACTTAAGGACCACTAAAGCCGGACACCTTGCGGGGTTTGTCCTGGTGGGCTGGGGCAGCTGACTCCTACTGACATCACGTTCTACTTCCATAAGGCGCCGAGGAGCAACGCTGCCCCTTACCGTGCTGCTGTGATGAAGAAGGGGGGGTCCAGACGAGTGCAGCACCAATGCCGGCGCTGCTGGGGGTGAGTCACAGCTCTGTAGTAACACACACAAGCTGCGAGGAGAGGTGAGAAACCACGGACATTCCCTCAAGGACGAATTGCAGCTAAATAAACATCTGAAACATGCCTAACATAAAGAACGCTGTGGGAGCAACATAGAAAGTCGTGTATAGAGACAGAGAGCGCGAGACACGGACAGTGAGACAGGGACAGGCATGGATAGATACGCAAGCATAGACCGGGATAGACAGATACCGAGCGAGACAAGGGCAGTGAGACAGGCTATACAGATAAGCGAACAGAGACAGAGGCGGACATATAGACCGAGACAAAGAAACAGAGACACGGTGAAAGACAGACAGACGCTGAGGAGGAACGTGGCACGAGATAGATAAACAGACAAAGTCATAGAAACCACGAGACCGAGGGGCGGACACAGAAAGACACAGGGACAAGCAGAGTCCCCCTTAGCGAGAGGCCTTGACAGAGGGTGCTGACGGTCACACCGACAGGCACAGCGGCCAGTGGCGGCAGGTGCCAGGAGAGAGCGCTTCTCCACATCGTGTGTGCAGAGAGCAGCCCCGGCTCTAATCTTGTTGATAATCTGCACTGTTAACATCGCATTATCCCCAGATACACGGGATCACCGGTGTCTTTGTAACTCGAGAGCACCTTCCTCCGAGTCGGCCCCTATAATTCTTTGCATTATTACATGGTTATCGGGAACACCTCTGGATCAGGTTACAGTTGCCTCCCCGCGTGTCCACAACACGGAGATGTTTTCCAGGCCGTGGTCGCCGTACGTGGAAGTCTGTTTAGTGGTCATGCGAACAAGGGTCAACCCTGGATGAACAGTTAGATATGTTGGAACTAACCCAGACGCTGGATTACTAACTGCAGTTGAGAGTAAGACAGGGACACACTGGTTAGACCGTGTGTTGTAACTGTGCACAAGTGTGTGTGTGTGGTGTTCTGGTGTGAAATGTTCACAGATGAGCTGTTGTGTCTGCGGAGGCAGGCAAGAAGCGCTGTGCACACGAAGTCTGTCGTGCATCCCTCCTCCTTCAAGCAATGTGGGTGGGGGGAGTAAAGCCATCCATTCTTGCACCGTATCGACTGTAACGTGACTATTTTAAATTAGCCGATGAACCCCCCCCCCCCTTATTTATAAACACACACATCTTTCCGTTCGCTGTGCAGAAGTGCACAACCCCCGTGTCAAGCGGCGTCAGCAAGCGCGGTCCCCAAAGTGAAAGCGGACCGCGCTACAAATAAAGAGTGGGAGGGGGTGCAAACATGGAGCGCAGGCTGCTAATGAAAACGAGCAGCTCAAGAGGAGTGGTGGGGGCGGGCACAGGAATGCAGCTGCCGCCCTGCGTGCCGCTGCTCGCTCCTGAGAGCAAAACGCTGTGGGAGTCAACATTACAAAAAGAGGTGGGACATGCACCTGCCTTTAGCCATTTGCGTGCTTTCATTAGTGAAAGACACATGCAAAAGCCAGTCCGATGTGTGGGAGGAGTCAGACCCACACGGAGAAGTTTAGAGTACTTGCAAGAAGCCTCCCATAGAGCAGCGCATGCGCGCTGCGCTAGGCTCGACCTAAAAATGACAAATGCTGTCTCTTCATCAAATCTATCTGCATTTGAAGCAACATGATTGGTTTTGTTCAGTAAACCTGCAAGGTGAATATTTCTAAATAACTGTTGCAAAGCATCACAGGAAGTACCTAAGATTTGTGGTTGGGAATTCACATTGCCAATATTTTGTTCTGCCATTCAGCCTCAAATGAGCTCCCCCTCTTGTTCGCCAAATGCATGGTAGTAGTAGCGCATACCTACGAAGGCAAGGAAATGTAATCTCGCCACACCTGGACAACTGGCTAATTGAAGCACACAGCCAATCAAAGGAGACGCGGGACTTCAAGAGAACATCCATGGTATTTCACAGACTAGGTCTACAAATCAACCTCAAAACATCAGTACAGCCATCCTATCTGGGAGCTACGATACACTGCAGAAGGTAGTGTCTATCCTTCGGAGGAGAGAATGTCATCTATCTGTGATAAGTGCCATCTCATATTAAACAGATTTCCTCTCTCCTAGGTTTTGTGGCATGCTGGATCTACATTGTCTCCAACGCACGGCTACACATGAGACCCCTCTAGCAATGCCTGGAAGAACAATTGTCTCAAAGATCAGGCAGTTGGGAAGACAAGCTGCAACTGACTATCAGCAAAGCAGTCCCTCACTTGTTGGTACAATAGATATAATTTCCTCGACTAAGTTATTTTTCTTCAGGAGACTGCGTTGCAAACCATTGTAAAAGATGCATCTCTGAAGCGGTGGGGAGCAAATTTGGAGCATCCATCAATTCAAGGCTTTGACAGTCAAGGAAAGCACTTGCAAATGATGAATGCCATAACTCCACAACGGACACATAATCAAGGGGCCATAACTACATTTTTCCATTTTGTACCAGGTTAACCACAATAAAGAATGTAATAGTGGCATCAATGCTACCCCGTTCCCTCAGCCTAAACCTATGTGAACATGTACAGTGCCTTAATCTTTTATGCTTTTTCTGTATTCATATTCTTCATCACCACATTTCATTTTGGGTTTGTGGTTATCGTAGTTCGCTATTATGGTTTCTTCATTTTCACATAATGCCATCTTACCCGCTGGTGGTGAAACCAGTAATATACATGCAACACACAAGGCATTATCACCTAGTTCTCCCTACCCAATTTACTTTTTAAATACTTTGGGCCTCCAACATTTTCACCCCATGACTATGCTATAGTACCTCGAAACTAGCTGCCTTATTATGTGCCTTTTGTGTGTTTGGTCAAAGATGGTGGTTACTATGTTTTATATATGGGAAAGGGGTGTAGGAAGCTGGCTCACTATATAGTGCACTACAATGAAGTACACTGTGTAGTGTGGGCGAGCAGTTAGGCTTATCAGAGGGTAGTGCTAAGCATTTGTTGTACTCACAGAGGCAATAAATGAGACACATACTCAAGAATAAATCGGAGACCAATTTACAAAAATAACAGATTTTTATATAATTTTTCAGAACAAGAGCTTCGTTCTACAGCAAGTACTTTTTAAGATGGCAATTGTCAAAGTTCGCTAAATTAATTACTTTTGTGCGCAATTACGCACCATTGAAATCAATGGCAGAAAATAGAAAAATGCATATAAAATCACACAGTGGGATCTCAAGGTTCACCTTTGGGATTTAAGAAAGTAGGAAGGCCAGGCCCAATGTTCCACTAGCAGATTCTCGGGAGTGTCCCAGATTCGGCCAGGAGCAGGGCGCTGAGGTCGTTGGTAGCTGGTGTTCTACGAAGAAGTGGGCCACCAGAAAACACACTGCACAAAGGGACTTAAAGGGGTTCCCCTCGGGAGCAGGTCGCAAGGGCCTCAGGACCACGGGAGTATGGCTGGATCGTCGTTACCAAGGTCAGTTGGGCCGGGCGCAGAGCAGTACCTCTACTTCAAGGGAGTTCTTTGGCGATTTGTAGAAGGCTGGAGGAGCTCCGGGGTTCTTTGAGGCCTCACAGTTGCAGGACGAGACCGCACTCCACGATTGTCGAGTCCTTAAGGCAGCAGGTAGGGTGTAGTACCAAAATTCTGCAGCAAGGCTTCAGTTTTCGGGTCAGCAGCTCTTCTGGGTCCGTATCTTCTTTGTGTCCGTCAAATCTAAAGTTCAAGGTCCAGGGATGCCACCTAAATACTGAATTAAGGGGCATTGCAGGGAGGTGGACAGGGAGTAGCCAATGAGCTACCTACCTTTAGGGTGTCTACACCCTCTAAGTGACCACTTCCTGTGGTAAGGGGCACTACCCTAGCTCTGATAGGCTAATTCCTGCCATCCAAGATGAAGGAATTGGAAACGTTGTGCTCACATCACCTGCCCCACCTTAGGGGTGGTGCTCTCTTAATGTGGGCACACCTCTTAATCTAACTAATTTTCCCACCTGTCCTCCCGCCAAATGTGGAGCAGGAAAGGGGGATTGGCATCTTCTACTATCTGGAGAGGCCTGGGTTGCATTGAAAGGCGGCATCGCCTTTGGAGCTTCCCACCCTGGTAATTCATCCTGGCCTGGAAGAGGTGTGAAGCACCTCTGCCCAGAGAGGGCTTTGTTCCCGGCCTCTGAGAGCGCTGGCTCTCACCCAATGTCTGGTGGTGGCAGGATGGCTAAGACTAGTCAGAGACCACACCAGTGCTTGGTAGGTTTTCTGGGGACCCTTTAAAATGTCTCCTATGTGCAGTTATTAATAAATCCAACACTGGCATCAGTTAGTGTTAGACCTGGCATCTTTTGGCGAAGCCTGACTGCTCGTGCCAAGCTACCAAGGGGGTGAGCAGGGGTTATTTTCAGTAGTGTATCCCCCTTAACCTAACTAGAAGGAAGGGTCCCTATTTGGACAAACGTGTAAACCATTGCCAACTAGAGACCCCCATTTCTAACAGGATTTATTAAGACAAGATGTTTGGTACCAAACATCCTAGGGTACAGTGAAGCTATCATGGAGCTAGGAAACTCGTAATGACAAGTATCCAGCTCATGCACTCTCTATGGCTTCCCTGTGCACTTACAATATCCAAGAATGGACTTGATATTGCAGGGTCATATCATGCAGATATGTCCACACATGCGATATAGTGCACCCTGCCTTAGGACTATAAGGCCTTCAGTAGGGGTGACTTAATATACCTCATGCACAAGTGTCTATGGGCATGGCACACAGGGCTGTGAGCCATGTCGACTACAGTTTTCTCTGCACCAAGACACGCAGCCTGAAATGGCAGTTTGCATGGTCTTGGTGAGGGGTCCCTAGAGAGGCACAATTGGTGCTGCAGCCCTAGGGGACCTTCTTCAGTCCCCATGCCCTAGGTACTATTTACTAGGGACTTACAGGGGCGGCTGAAGCTGTTCCAATTGAGGTACAGTTTTGGGGAAAGAACCCTGGTACTGGGAACCTGGTTAGCAGGGACCCAGTACACCTCAGTCAAAGTTGGATCAAAAACCAGGCAAAAAGTGTGTGGGGGGGGGGGCCCTGCAACAAGAACCTAGTTTCCTACAAGGGGCATTTGGTGTTAACTTTTTGTAAGGATGGTTTGCGGGTAATGTCCAATTTGTAAACAATTTTAGGATTGGGCATTTGAGATTCTGTGACTTGAGCACTTGTACAAGGTGGCGCTGGAATTTGTGTGGCTTTCTTTAAAATGATTTTATTTGCTCACGCCACAATGAGTTGAAAGAAATGTTCAAGGCCGTGTTTCACATTTTTTTTGGGGGGGGGGGGAGGGGGTATGCAACCTTCCATATCATCTGTATTCAATGCGCCCAATTCCATTATTTGTACCTGTTTTTTTCTGTATTTGGACCAGTGCTTTCAAGATTTTTTTGTCTGGTATGCTGCCTTTTTGCTCTTGTGCAGTTAAAATAAGCAGGTTATTAAAAGGAGTGGGACTTAAGTGCTTGCCACATTTGCATATGGTGACAGACCTTCCCCAGAAACTATTTATCCTCATAAATGACAGATTCATCCTGTTTGGCTATTCTGGAGTAATTTGTAGGTCGAAGCCTACCAATATGACATCTTAGGAACATTCGGAAAGCTTCCCTGGGAATGTATTCCACCCATTGCTTACCATTGACTTTGTGGTCTGTAACTCACATTTGCTTGCTCAATTTGTTTTAGGGTGTTCAGCTTGAGTTTGTCCCTGCAACACTTTACTCAACTGCTCTCTACGCTACTCTATTCTGCACCACTCTGCCACTGCACTCTACACCAATGCACTCTATGCCATTCTACTACAAACCACTGCACTCTACGACACCCTGCAACGCTGCACTCTGCCACTGAACTCTACACCACTCTATGGCACTGCAGTCGTGGCGTATACACCAGTGCACTCTACCCTGCACCACTCCACGCCACTCTATTTTGCAACACTGCACTTTCCGCCAATTAACTCTATGCCACTGGGGGGGCGCACGCTAGAAAGCTCGAAGCAAAATGGCTGCTTATTAGTGCAGCTCTGCCAGCCGGGCAAAATAAATCCAAATAAAATCTGCCCATCTAGTTTTCCAACATATAAACTGTGGTTCCTGGACAGCGGAAACAACGAAGCTCACATTGGAGCCAGAAGATACAGAGAGAAATCATAAATTAGAGGCAAGACTGTGGCTAAGGAGCGCGCGACGAACAACGAAACGGACTGGGCCCTATGGCGAGGTGATCAGCCCAAGAATAAAGAGAGCTCCTAAAAAGGGCAGATTAAGATGGGATGCCCCAGCGGGGTGCAACAAGGGGCCAGCAGAGGAGTCGTGGCCCATGACGTAGCAGACCTCGGTGGTAAAGTAGAGAACGGCCGCCGCCCCTGGGATCCGGGCAGCTGTGTGATAGAACGGCGACGGTGGAAGACGAAGTCGTAACAGATCGAGAAGCGGAGGCTGCAGGGGAATGCTGAGTCACCTCTGGCGGTAAAAGAAATCACCTGTGAGTCGGGGCCAACGCTAAACAAGTGCGGGCAGACTGCGTGGCAAACAGCGGCGGCAGGTGTCTGATACTGGTGCTGGGCCACACAAAAATAAAATGGAGCTGCCGCCGGGTACGCGGGTGAGAAGCGAGGCCTGGCAGTCCCGAGCTGCAACCTGACTGGGAAAGAGGCCAGTGCGGCATAAGCGATTGATACCTGGCGTCAGAAACTGATCCGTTTAAGCAGCTCGAAAGGTCTGCAGAAAAAGGAGCTGCGACAGTCCGAGACCAAGGGGCGCATTCAGGCCCAAGGAGCAGGCAACAAATAACCTTACAGCTGGAAAGGCCCCAGCGGCGTGGAGTTCCATCCGGCTAAAAAGAAGGCACTCACCAGGGAGTAGACAGTGCCGAGAAGACTCCAGAGCGGTGGTTGGGGGGCCCGCAAGAAAATCGTGACCTGTGGCAGTGAGGTACTCCGCGGCACGTAGGAGAGCTGTTGCTGCTGATGCGAGTCGGCCTAATATGTGGAAAGCTGAATCACTCCCCCCTAAGCATAAGAAAAAGATGGTGAGACAAGCAGAAAGTAAGTGAAAGTAAGCTGAATATGCGGGGGCTGGCTGCCATGGGTGCTTAATGAAAGGCTTGAGATGGTGCAATACCAAGTGGGGCTGCCGCGGGTGTGAGTTGCGGCCTGGTGGGCCTAGACCATAATATTGCTGCGAATACGGGCGAAGAGGCATGAAGTTAGACATCAAACAGAAGCAGGAAGACTAACAACTGAAGCGCCCCTGAAAATTGAGAGGCCCGCAGCAGTAAACCGAGCTAAGGAACTTAGGAAGATAAGGAGAAGGCCGCAAAAAGCCCAATAAAAACTAATAAACTGCAGCAGGCAGAGCTGGATACAAAAAGAGCCATTATCAACCTACCGAGCGGACATACCTAAAGCCAGACATCCATCCCCTAGACCGCAAAGCAACAAGGTACAAACTGGCAGTTCTGACCCGCGGAGGAGGTAACTGCTAGCAGAAAGGAGCGACAACCATGGGGAAAACGGAGAAAGGTCAGTCCCGTCTAACCTTTGAATAAAAAAAAGCTATGAAGTCAGCACAGGAAAAACAGAGAGACTCAGATCACGAATCTGAGACACAGGGGTCATCAGCGATAGAGTCAACGTGACAGGCTATGCAGCAGACCCTCCTCTAAATTGACGGCAAAGTGGACGCCCTGAACCAACGCATAGATAACATGTCTGCCAAACTAGACAAGCAGGCTTCCAGACTCACAGAAGCGGAGGACGAAATGCAAGCCACGACTAGTAAGTGCTCGAACATGGAAAAGCTCCTGACTATCATACAAGTAAAAAATGAAGATTTAGAAGCATGCTCATGACGTAGCAATGTGTGCATAATAGGTATCCAAGAAACAACAAACACAGGTAGGATGGAGCTTTATGTAGAACAAATGATCACTGAACTATTCGGCCAGGAGAAGTTATTGAATATAATGGTAGTAGAACGAGCACACAGATCACTGATGGCGAAACCGCCGGCAGCAGCTCCGCACCCCATCATCGCTAAACTACTGGGACCTTGATACGGTGCTGCGCCTGGCAAGGGAAAAGAAGGATCTCAGATATCAAGGTTACCAGGTGGCATTTTATCCAGACTTCACTGTCACTGTGCAAGCAGCGAGAAGAGAATATCAATCAGTAAAGCGACAATTGCTGCAAGCAGATATAACTTATGCAATGCTATTCCCGGCCAAATTGCGAATTGAGTATGAGGGAAAGCAAAAAATATACACCACAAAAGCAGCACAGGACTTTTTGAAAACCATTGCGAAAAAAAAACATGTTCAACGCTCGCGGGATGACGAGGACACAGATCAGTAAGCTAGCTCGCAAGACGAGAACAAATCCGAGGTGAAAACCCACAAGAAGACCAGAAACTGAATGGGAACCTAAAATGGCTTTTGATCCTCAAACAGTTTGAAGACTGATGTGTTGTACCGCCCGGCCACCTCCGACCTGGAGGGAGTCCGAGCTCCTGGCAACCCCCACCCTGGAGAACCCCATTAGTCCTGATAAGCACAGTATTATTGTTAGTTAAGTAGAAGTAAGATGATATGATTTTGGGAACCTTGTCTTTACCATGTTTGGGATGCTGAAGTGTGGGGGGAAGGGAAATGGTTATTGTTATGCTTACCCTAGCTTGTCGAAAGCATATGCAAATGGCACTTTTATGATTCACTGACATGAACATACACTAAGCACTAATACTTAGATGGCTGCAGATAGTACATCTGGTAAAATAAAGATCTTGTTCATGACATGGAATGTATGAGGACTAAACAGCCCCAAGAAAATCAGACAAGTAATGGCCTACCTCACCAGACATAATATTCATGTGGCACTGCTCTAAGAAACGCATTTGACGAAGCAAACTGAGACGAGGGTGGGCACACACTGGGCCGGGGTCAGGTTGGCGTCATCATATTCGACATATGCAAGAGGTGTATTAACATTAGTAAAGTCACGCCGTTCACGGTAACTCATTCCATAACAGATGACAGAGGGCACTACGGTATATTGCAGGGCAGAATGTATGGAACACTCCTTACGATAGTAAAAGTGTATGGACCGAACATAGACGACCTGGATTTTTATGTAGATTTACTGAATGCCCTGCGCCCACTTCCGAACTCAGAAATAATATGGGGAGGAGGTTTGAATACTCATCTCGACCCTTGCAAAGACAAATCGATCCCACATGAGGGGCACAATCCCAGGGCGGCCCGAACTATAAAAGAAGGGATGGAAGAGATGGGTCTGATAAATGTCTGGCGGATCCGCAACCCAGATCGATTGGAGGGCGCACACACATCAACTGCGCATGGAAGTTGGTCTAGACTAGATTACTGGCTGGCGACCACAGGGGTGAACGCTTGGGTAACAGAAATAGAGTTGGCTGGCAAGAACATTATCTGACCATAATCCGGTCAAGCTCAGTATACAGATTCCGACATGCACACCTCGACCATTCACGTGGAGATTCAGAGCCAACGTGCTGCAAGACCCGATCCACAAAACCGCTATAAGGGAGGCCATTATACAATACTTTACAATAAACAGAGGATCGGTAAGCGAAGCGGCCACACTTTGGGAAGCGTTTAAGGCTAACATAAGGGGAATATGTATAGGTACAAGTGCGGGCATACTAGAGGATATCTGGGGACAACTACAACGTACAGAAGTGACTTTAAAACAATTAGAGGAGGAATATGAAGTTAAAACACATCCAGACACGTTAGCAAAAATAAGAGAACTAGTGACAGAATATAATGATTTAGCAGCAGGGGAAATGCGCTATCTGGCCAAAAGACATGTTGCAAGGGCGAAGGGGGGATACCAGGACATAATCTAGTCACTAGAATGACAATGGGCGGAAGACAGCACAACATTATAAAAATCACGGATGATACATGGGAAGATCATTACGACCCTATGGGAATTCTGGCACAATTCAAGAGATTTTACGCCGAACTCTACACCTCGCGAGGACAGGTAGACATAGGCGGGCTAGATGAATACCTGGCAGATATTGTTCTCCCATGGCTGTCCAATGGGAATACATGAGTCAACCTATTGAGAAGGCTGAGAGATGCGAAGCCATACAATCCCTACCAAATAGAAAAGCACCAGGTCCAGATGGACTCACTAGTGAGTTCTACAAAGAATTTGTTGACCTATTAACCCCACATATGTTAGCAATGTATGAGGAAGCATTCGAGAACGGAAGTTTACTGCCTACGCTACGTGAAGCCCTGATAATTACCCCGCTCAAGCCGGATAAACTTCAGATGAGATGTCAGTCATACAGGCCATTATCCCTCATAAATAAAGATGCAAAAATACTAGCACGGATATTGGCCACCAGACTTCAACAGTTGCTGCAGACAATGGTACTTCCATATCAATCGGGATTTATACCGACCAGATCTACATCACACAATTTACGAACGATCTTTGCACTGTACCACCAGCTTAATCCAGAAGTCAAGGCCACAGCGAACATGTTAGATGCTGCTAAGGCCTTTGACTCCATAGAGTGGAGCTATATGTTCAGAATACTTCAGAGAATGGGGCTACCAGAGGTCTATCGAAAATGGGGGGTGTTGCTGTATACAGACCTAGTGGCAAGAATACGAATAGATGGCACCACGTCGGAACCACTACCTATCTATAGGAGAACAAGGCAGGGTTGTCCTTTGTCCCCATTGTTGTTCTCTTTGATGTTAGAACCGCTGGCATGTATCATAAGGGAGTGCCACAGTGAGTCGGCTTTGTGATTCAAACTGAGGCCAATCAATATATTGCTGTATGCAGATGACATGGTTCTCTATATTAGGGAGCCGGAAATCTATCTCACGTCAATTCTTCGCGAGTACATTTGATTCGAGCAGTTTTCGGGACTTAGCATAAACTGGAACAAATCGACGATTATCCCTTTGACAGTGTGCACCACTCAATACGCACTTGAGTATCCCCTTGAGTGGTCAGCGCAGCCAGTCAAATATCTTGGAGTGTGGATTCACAGGGACCCGGAAT
This sequence comes from Calotriton arnoldi, assembly GCA_963921515.1. NCBI lineage: Eukaryota > Metazoa > Chordata > Amphibia > Caudata > Salamandridae > Calotriton > Calotriton arnoldi. The sequence continues at coordinate 177,612 of CAWUFW010017563.1, forward strand.
TGGTAATACGGGAACATTTTGGTAGGGCGTTTACCAAACTGGAAAAGCAAGTAGGCAGATGGATAAAAATGCAGCTGTCGCTTGCGGATAGGATAGCGCTTATAAAAATGATAATAGTACCAGGATTTCTCTATCTATTCATAAATATACCTATTACACTACCCAGCCAGCTATTTGCAAATATACAATCTTAGTTAATATCGCTTATATTGGCAGGAAAGCAGCCCCGGATAAAATGGGAGATGCTCACTCTGTCCTACAAGAACAGAGGCTTTAGTGTGTCAGATCTATATTTATATTACTTATGCGCCCAAGCGCAATTTGCGCAATATTGGTGTAACCCCCATGAATACACACCGCATTTAGCAGTGGAGGATGGAGACGCACATCCGTTTCCTCTGCGGAGCGTATTACCATATCACAAACGAGGGATACCACAAACAGAAATTAACACTATAAGCTGCACCACCGCTGCCAGCAAGCCCTAGGGCTGCGAGCTGACAAACTTCCGTTATATGCCCCATTACTTCTAATAGCTCATCACCCAGCTTTATCGGTTATGCATGAGCCAGGGGCAATGAATATCCTAAAACGGGCGGGTATAGATATGTATCCAGAGGGTAGATTCCTCAAGATTTACGACTTACAGTACATAAGGAACAAAACACCATTATTTGCATTTATATATCATAGACTTCGTGCGGCTGTGAAGGACTATATCCCACATTCCCAGAGGAACTACCAGCACTAAACACATTACAACTGCTCTTAGTAAGTCCTACCAGGAGCAAATTAGTCACCAAATTATACAAAGCAGCACCAGAGGAACTAAAGAGAGATCCGAGTCGAAGTCTAGAACGCTGGAATGAAAAGCTCCAATTCCGGGTCTGAAGGAAATGGTTGAAATACGCATGAGATGACAATTGCAAAGCAGTTAAGGATAAAATAAAGTAAATGCATGATGTATAGAAGTCAATCCTTTCTAAGCCAATCCACTCTGCACCACTGCACTCTATTCTGAAACAATCTACTCTACGCCCCTGCACTCTACGGCAATCTACTCTACACCACTGCACGCCACTATATTTCACTCTACGTCACTTTACTCTGCACCACTCTATGCCATTACACTCTACACCAATGCATTATATGCCATTCTACATCACTGCACTCTCCGCCACTCTACTGCACTCTATGCCACTGCACTCTCCAATGCACTCTACACCACTACACTATCTCTCTAATCTACTGTGCACTATTGCAATCTGACCCTGCACTCTACGCCACTTCACTCTATGCCAGTGCACTTTATCCCGCTCTACTTTGCGCCACTGCACTCTACACCACTCCAGTCTAGGTCAAATCACTCTACGCAGCTCCACTCTGCAACACTGCACTCTACGCCACTACTGTATGCCACTGCACTCTACCCTGCACCACGCCACTTCATTCTACCCTGAAACAATCCACTCTATCCCACTGCACTCTAGGCTGTGTGACTCTATGCCACTGCACTCTGCTCCTCGCCTCTCTGCTCTACGCCACTGTGCTGTACGCCATTCTACTGTAAACCACTGCACTCTACGCCAAATACTCTGCACCACTGCACTCTATGCCACTATACTCTACAACACTACAGCACTGCAAGCTAAGCCACTGTATTCTACACCACTGTACTCTATGCCACTGCACTCTGCACCATTGCGCTCTGTCAAGCCACTCTGCTCTGTGCCACTATACTCTGACATGCGACTCTGCAAGACTGCACACTGCCACTGAACACTACTCTACTCCGCATCACTGCACTCTACATCACTGCACTCTACACTATTGCGCTTACGACACTGCACTCTACACCACTACACTGTACACCTCTGCACTATATTCTGCACCACTCCACTCTGAACCACTCCATGCCACTTCACCTTACTCTGAAACAATCTACTCTGTCACTGCACGCCAATGCACTCTATACCACTGCACGCCAATGCACTCTATACCAATATACTCTGCACCACTCTCTTTTATGCAACTTCACTCTACTCCCCCTCTACAACACTACACTATAAGACACTGTACTCAATTAAACTCTACTGCAGTCTATGACACCCTATGCCACTCCACTCTGCAACCCTCTACTCCACTCTGTCACTCTCCAACTCTACTGGACTCTACAATGCTCTACGCAACTTCCTCCTCATGGCACTTTACTCCACACTGTTCTATGACACACTACTCTACTCCACTCTATGCCACTCCACTATATGATACTCTATGCCGCTCCACCCAATTCTACAACACTCTACTCCACGCATTCCACTCCTACACTACTCTTCTACACTACTTCACTCTATGCCATTCCACTCTACGACAATCCACTCTGGTCTATGTCACTCTACTCGCACCCTACTCAACACCCTCTACGCCATTCCACATGACTCCAGGACACTCTGTGCCACTCCACTCTGACACTATACTCAACGACACTCGCCTCCCTCCACAACACTCCACGCTACTCCATGACACTCAACTCCACAACACTGCATTCTACTGCAGTTGACAACACTCCACTCTCCTTTACCCCCTAACGTTTATCCATGGTGAACAGCAACCACGCCGGTGTATATAATAGCTAAAACATATTGCCAAAGCCAATAGCTCTTGCATAGGCGAGACCTATTGGCTTTGCCAATGCTTGTCTTTTTGAGTAATGGCTACCCCTGAGCAACTGAATTTTGTTTTAAACGTCTGATTCTACGCTATTAGGGGGGCTGTGGTTGTTTGCTTCTTTAGATGTTCCTATGTTTTTACATTGTATTCTCTTGAGTTTTGTTTTGTCGATACTGCATTATAAGCCGATGTTGAGTCACGGTTGACGTGTAAAGAATGACGTGGCTCACAGAGAGGGAGAGACCATTGCTGATCTGTTCTTCTCTCATTCCTTTTTATGGTAAAATGAAGGGATATGGATTGCGTCAGAGATGCCAGGCCAGTGCAAGTGGGTGGGTGGGGGAGGGAGGAGCGAGAGAGAGACTGACTACAGGGTGCAACTCATACAAACAGGGAGTCCGTACTCAATTTACCCATATAAATGATTATATATACTTCACCCTCGAATTTCAGGCAAGCGCATTTTTTGCAGCACTGTTGTCCTAAATGGTGATTCGATATGCGAGGATACTGCCCTGCGTTATGTGCTCTCGATATGGCATGGACCTTGGGTAATACCCTAGGCATTGTATTTTTATTTATTTAGGAGTTTGGAGGCCAATAAAGTACTATACACTGTAAAAATAGCAACAACAAAAAAAACACAAATATAATCAGAAGAAAAACGAGCAGAGTAACATAATAGTAAGTGCAACATGGCAGAGGTATTAATAACAAAGGCCTATTTCCTGGTCTAGAGACGATGGGGTAGATTAGGAGAGTAAGATTGGAGAAGTAACGAGAATAGGAAGGGTGTAGGTGAAAGGTTTATCCAAAGATGTACTGTGAGTTGCAAATGGTTTACTTAAGGAATAGACCGGATGTAAAGGCAAACTACAGATTATATAGAGAAATGAGGGAAAGGGGTGGAGTGTTCGAGAGGAAGGGTGGAAGGGATAGTAGCAGGTAGAGCCAGCCAAGAGTTGAACTGAGGTGGATACATTCCGGTAACGTAGTGGTGCACAAAGTGAGTATAATTAAGATGCAAGTTGCTGGCAGATCATCGTACCATTAACAGTGAAGATTGCCCATTCCTCCCTGTGAATCCCGCCTGGTCCCTGCATCTGGGATGGTGTAGCAATGTATCTGCTTGATTCGTCTGAAACCACCACAAATGAGAATGCAGATACTGTAGAAGATCTTCCCCCTCACCCCCCACCAAAGGATGCTGTCTGAGGGACAAGAAGTGCTCCAACTGAGGGAAGCAGCATGCCAATTCAGCCCTCCTCCCATCTGCTACTTCCACCAGATATTGCCAGGTCTGGTCAGTAGGACCTGTGGATCCTTTGCTGACAACAGACGGTGTGAAAGAAGACGAGAAAGCTCAGTCCGCGTGGTGTGCATGGTAGACAACCCAAGTCAGCAAGCACAGGTGAAGTGCCATCTTAGCATATAGAGGCGCACCATTAATCAATACCGGAAACCCCTCCAGTGTACTGGCACTCTCAATGTGCATGTCAGCTGTCTCCATCATCAGTGAAGACATTCACAGTCCATGTTTGCATTTGGCATCTTCAACACCTTGACCCCCTGGCCAAAATATCTTATGATAGACAGTGTCCTCTCTGTCACAAAGTCTGCATATGGTACGCCCGGCCTGCATTTATCTACGAGGTGTATAGCTTCCTGGGGATGGTCATGTATTATGGAAGATTTGTTCAAAACCTCACGTCACTCACAGGCCTACTGAATGACCCCCTAAAATCACAAGCTGTATAGAAATGAAAAGCAAAGAACCAACAAGCTTTCCACGCCATCAAATGTACTCTCTCAGCCAATACTATGCTAATGTAATTTGACTCCCTGAAGCGGACAGAACTGGTGGTCAGTGCCAGTCACATGGGTTCCGTCCTCCTACAGAAGTAATGTGGGAATGGGACCCAATGGTAAGCGGACTTTGTGCTGTGTTGTTCCTGCTGACACATTTCACCACCTGCCCTGCTGGAGGTGGTGAAATGCCTATGGGGAGGGGAGTGAGGGAACGAGAGGGCACCCCTGTTAAAAAAAAAAAAAAAAAAAAAAAAGCAATGACTGCCTCCCTGGCGAGAGTGTCTGTTTGCCCTGCAATGAAAGGTCCGCAAATCAGCCCCAGTGACTTCCCAGTAGGACACTCAACCTGACAGAACATTAAAGCTTCCACATCGAAAAGGAAGCGGTAACCATATTGTGGCGGTGTTCCTGCTCTTACCAGCGCAATGATGAACAGTCATTTCAAGTCTCGAGACCACAAGCCTCTTTTGCTGGTGCTGGCGTCCAAGTCGCGACCCAAGATTGTGAAATGTATTCTTCGAGAATATGCATTCTAAGTGTCCTACAAAACCAGATCTAGAAACTCTGTTATGTGTTGCCCCTCTCGTCCAGCCACCAAGAGGGATGCAGAAGAGACCGAACAATACATATAGCTAGTAATGGTAGGGTCATGCCAGCTCCTGATGTCTCTTCAGGAAATTCTGTCAACTGCAGTGCACGAAGCCTGCCTACAACTAACTATACCTGCCTCTCAAGCAGGGATTTGAAGATCACATGTAGGTTTTGCCATGGTGAACCACTGTAGTTCTCTAAGATCTTTGGTCCTTCCACAGCTTCAGCACTGAATTGTAGGTCACTCTGGACTCAATAGCCTACTATTGTGAGGAAATAATTCAGATATGCCAGCATCTCTCTCCTGCTTGCGGGCGTCTTCCAAAGCCAAAAAGCAGAATACCATCACTGCCACACTCGTCAGGTCCCACTGCCTCCTGGCTACTAGCACGGCACCTGTCTGTCAGTGGATTCAGGAGCCAATCCACAAAAGTCCCAGGGGAACCCTCCAGGGTGGGTTTCCTACACGTCCATTAACCCTACTGTTCCTCAGGAGCATATGGGGGCCAGCGCCTCTGGCCCTTGAGAGACTTATTCTAGTCCTGGCTGCCAGCTGAAGTTTTAGAGTCTCAAAGTCCATCCTTGCAGATGTGCAGGGGTCTTCTTCCTTTCAGCTGGGGATTATTCCAGCGTTGCAGCCCCAGGTCCTGTGTCTTCTCAAGTGTCCCTCCCTTGTACAGGGGTTTTTAAGTGGGGTGGATAGTTCTTCAAAGTATGCATCTCTGCCTGATCCAAGGGTGCTACATCATCACTCCACCTTTGCCCCAACTTTGCTGCACACCATTCTGAGACATTTCAACATGGCAGCTTCACGTGGTCTATGGAGAGACTTTCCCTTGGAGCCTCCGCCCTTCCCCCAACTAACACAGCTGCCCGACCCCTTCCCACCAAAACTTCAAAGGGGAGCCCCTCCTGAATTTGGCTGCAGAGGTCTGTCAGTCCTTCTTTGTTCCTGTAGACCTGGGTTTGCCTAGGCCAGGTGTGTGTGAAGAGTTATTTAGCAGATGTAGATTTCCTCCCCACCCCTCCTGTTGCCAGGAACTGGCCCAAGCACTGTTAAATGACTCTATTGTGTGGGGTGGCCTTGGATCCTCCTGCTGGCCAGCAAAAGTAATTTACTTGGCCATTAAAGGACAGGGGTGAGGGGCAAAGGCCTGCAATCAGTTTATGGCAGAGCAAGGGACAAATGACAGTTCTCAAAGTGCCATAAGGAGTACAGTTATCACAAACGTTGGAAGTGGATCTGCATTTTGTGTACGTTTATGGTACCTAATCGGTATCTCTAGGCTCGGGTATGGCAAAATTGTGTGGTAGAATACATTTTGCCCAGAAGGAATAATGCAGTGAGCCACAGCCTTTCAGTATGCACTACAGATGTACACTAGGAATGCCCACTTGCTTTATAAGGCCTACACCAGGTCAGCACCAGTCCCTCAAGGGTCCCTTTTGCGACATTCAACCTGTGCGCAGACACCAGGCTGAGCAAGACAGCCATCTCCACACATTTAGCCTGGACATCTCTTCATATGTAACCAGCTGAGGGCTTCTTACCCTAGCTGTGTCCAGCGGCCTTATCTTAAAAGGCAGACACTGGCAGTTAGCACACTCATTCTGGTGAGAATCACTCACAGTAAAAGTCCAAAACCAAAAAACAAATCTAAGGGAATTACATGGGAGGAACCCATTTCATCCAATTTATAATTACTTTTTGATCTGAGGGCATATACAAATATTTCTTTCGAAACTCACTGCATTTTCTCTTGCATTTATGTTTTTGAAGTGACTGTTCACAGTGTACTTTACTACAATTGGTTGATGGACATAACCTCTTCTTTCAAATGTTTGAGAGTTTGAATGCCTTCTGCTGTAGGACAAGTTCTTGAGAGAAGCTGATTAGGTATATTACACACTGTAGTGTTCGAGCTTAAATAATGAAAACAGGATTCAAAATGTAAATTGCATAATGGTTCACTGTTTGTAGTCTGTAGGCACATGGGTTTTTAATGTTTATTTTTCATGTGTGTATCTGCTGCTATGCCTGCACATCCCACTGTTGCTTGACTTCCTCTCATCCTATGTAAAGTCACATCATTCACTCCAATTTTTTATTTCTGGGACGGGGCCGGGGATGTTGCCTACTGGGTAGGATGCAGACCTTCAATTACATGTAGGTCCTTCAGCAGCACCAGACAAATGAGAAAGACACTATTCTACTCCCGATGCACCACAATGAAGTAGAGACCAAAGTTCTCAAAATAAAATAGGTACTTGAGGAAATACCAACATTTGTTTGGTATGCTTCTGTGCCGAAACACAACAATACACACAAAGAGGGAGACATACAAACTGACACTCAACCCAGTATCTGAAATGTCTGGTCTGGGATTCTGCAAACACTCTCCATTCTAACACAACAATATGTATTTGAGGGGTATCTTTGTGCTAAATAACAGACGTTTCTTGTTACCTACCTCCATAGTTCTTATTTTTCCACCCTCAGGAGGGTGAAAGGTTGAGTGGACTCGCTGGATTCAAACCTGTGAGCAGAGGTGGAGCACAGATGACTGCAGAGGATGCATTAGCTCATTGAGCCATCAGGTGTGACTTCCAACTGTGCCTTCCTAGGCATTAGAGTTTGTTCCCGTGCTATTGCGCCTCCTTTCACAACCCAGTATAATTATGACTCAGAAGAAAACTTCAGTCTTTTGGATTTCTTCTGTCCACTACCTGACCAGTCATTTGTCACTCTATTCTGTAAAGATTGATCCTAAACCCCTCAATTTTGACCACTCCACAGCTCTCCCTATATTTGGGCTCTCATTTGTTAGACGAAACTCCTCTCTCAACGCCTCCTAATGTGGGCGAGGACACTGCAATGTCCCTCACAGACCCGCCTGTGCTCCGACATGTTACTTAACACGATCAGTGCAGGTTCCTCTGTACCCTCCCTGGACTGAGCACCCTTTCTAATAGTTAGGACCACACAGCCTCTGAAATGTAGTCAGTAGAAGTGAAGATTCTGCCAGATCCTATGGTCCAGAGCCCCTGAAACATGTGTGTCATGACCTCATATCACACCAGAGCAGTCTCCAGGTATGTTGCTAGAGGCTAATTTAGATGTAAAACTAGCTTACCACATCTGGGACCAAACTATGCACCAGCATCGTGTCCTACAGATCTGCTGCCAGACAGAAAGCCTAAACGGCTCATTTATGGTGTGGCGGGTTGACCTTTCTACAGCTGGTGCAGCAAAGATATTGCCAATCTAACTGGAATCAGCCTGCACAATCTAAAGTTGTTAGCCTCTATGTCTGACATTGTCCCTTTGAAGCAGCTGTTGCTTCCATGGTGGATCTGGCTTGGGGGGGGCAGTGGTGAAAGGTCTGCCATGCCATTACTGAACATGGCCCCCAAAGCGGCTGGCCATCTTCAAAAATCAGAGAATCAATGAACCCCACGCCCCTCACACATACACGCTTGCTAGCAGTTTTCTCGCAGATCATGGTAGACATTGAAGAACTTTCTTTCCAGGATTACCATAGTTTACATGGTGGTCCCAGACAGGAAAAGTGGGCAGCCCTAAATAGGCTAGCCCACCCGACTCCTTTTGTACTGGCAGTTGGTCTGTGCAACGGTTTTCCTAACACCAACACCAGGAAATCTGCGTAGTGCTCCCTCAAACTCAGCCCGTAGGATTATGGTGCGATAACAAATGAGGCTCTGAAACCAATGGAGGGTGGCAGTGATTTACCAACCTTTGCAGATGTCCTGTTACAGCACACTTCCAAATCGGGCTCTAAATCTCATGACCAGTGATGAGGATCCTATGTGTCCTGATACAAGGGAAGAACAAAGGTGGAAACTGATACAGATTCATCTGACTCAAATAATAAATCCTGCATCCTGAAAAGCAATTTTACTCAGTCATGGTGCAAGCTGACCAGGATCTACATTTTGTCATCCTATGAAGCCTGTGTCCACGTTTTCAAGACTGACTTCTTCTGTGGCAGTGAAACCTGTCTTAGCATGGTGTGCAGTCATCTTTGATCTTATAATACTCGCTTATGCAGAGTAAGGCTCATTTAGACATTTGAATTTATAAGATAGTGCAATTGAAATACAACACGCCAAAAAATGTACCTTTTATATAAAAGGGGCATTTCCTTGAGACGTCTGCTGTTGTAATAGCTGCCCTTGCTGATGGAGATCACCCAGCTCTTATTTTCAGGTCGAGCCTAGGCAGCGCGCATGTGCTGTCTGCAAGACCTGTTATCTCCTCTATCGGCTTTTGGCATGCCTATGAATTGCCATTTGTTCGTTGTTGTGCCATTTCGAAATACGGGGTTTTTATTGGTGCATTGGGTCTGATTCTCCCGCCTTTGCGTGCTTGGGTCGCGCCCAGACGATTTCACTCATTGTTTGCTTGCGTTGGCCATCCCAATACGTCTGCGGTTTCTCCTGGTCATCCTGATCTGCCATTTTATTTTGTAGGCTATCAACATCGTTTTAGGCTTTCAGGCCTTTTCACGGAGCAATGCTCTGTTCCTCACCTGCAAAGTGGCAATTTCTGTCCGGTAGCTGTTGAGCTATGCCAATAGCTCTAATTAAAAAAATGCGAGACCTATTGCATTTCTAATGCTTGTTTGACTATGGAGGTCAAGACATGGGCTGCACCTGTTGTGAAGAATGCCTGTGTAAGGCAGACCAGTGACGCTTTGCCATGGTGTGTTACAGCCTGCAAAATTCAGCAACTCTAGACAAGTCTGCAGAGCATCTTCCTTCAGAAGCTGCTGAGGTGTCGCTCTTCTGGGAAGCAGAGGGGAAGGAGGCTGTTTCTCAACACGTTCAAGTAAACAGAGAATTGGAAGAAGCTTGAGTATACAAAGACACATTTTACATGTTTCTTATTTGTACAGTGAAAAGTGCAAGATTGGTAGAGTAATTGTGAAATCCAGAAGTGCAATAACTTGTGGCAGTGGTAATTATTGTTTTATGTGAAATTGCTACGAAGGAGTTATAAAGAGCTGTTAAAATACTGACAGCACTAAAAGAAACCAAAACATGATATGTTTAATGTTGACGAGAGTGTGTCAGAGAGAGAGAGAGCACATGGATTAAAAGGTGGTGAGGTGGCATATGGAAGTAATGTAGAAGGACAGAGGTAAAAGACAGTGATGAAGAGGAAGGAGATGAAGTATGACCTGTGCAGAGGGCAGTGCTTTAAATGGGAAAAAATAAGTGCAGGTACTCATTAAAGTGAACTAGAGGTGTGGCAAGTGGGCGGGGTTATGGGCGGGGCTAAGGCCAAGATATGATGATACATAATAACTTCTATACCAGTTGCAGCACATATCAAAACACAACGGAAATGCATTTATGTTAACAAAACAGGTTACATCATTACACAAAATGAAAGCTAAACAGCATAACATGTTAAAAATGTCCTTGCTTTGTAATATTTGAAACTTCTTAATGTCATACCGTTATTTGTTGTTGTTTGGCACAATGCTGTATATCCTCAAGCGTGCACACACACACAAAGAAACAAGCAGACATGTACACAAAAGCTGCTGAGCTAAGGACTACAGAAGCGCCTTGGCTGTCAGAGGCAGCTTCTTCTCGGACAGCCTAGTGCTCACCAGCACTAGCAGCCAATGAGCTTACTTTTCATGAGTACCGGTACTCTGCTAGGCAGTGGCGAAGTGCCGGTATTAACAGTGATAAAAATAAGAAGTGCCAGTACTCAGTACCTGTGAGTACCGGCCCATTTAAAGCACTGCCTCTGCCCTTTTCCCTATGGCCAGGCTCTTCCTGTCTCTTGCTGGTTCAGTATCTTTACATCCACACCTCTTCTCTGTTCACCTCTCATTTCTACCCAGCCTCCAACCTTCTCTCCCTGGTTCTGCCCCTCTTATTGCCACCTCTAGCTTACTTTCTGCACAAGTCTCTTACATTTTGTCACTGTTTTTTCCTCCACTTGCCTCATCTTCTCTCCTCCATGATGTACCCATACCCTACATTTGCCACCTGGCCAGTAATTTGTTGCCCTATATTTAATTATTTGTGTTGATAAAGCACACTTACTGTTGAGGCCTGTAGTTTTAAATAAAGACTTGCAAAAAAAAAAAAAAAAACTTGCTAAATCAGGATTATTTTTCCCAGTAAATAAAAGCATAAATCATTTTTTCACTTCAAAAGTACAAAACTATTTCCAAGCTGTGAACGTTTGTGTGTGTGTGTGTGTGTGTGTGTGTGTGAGTGTGTGCGTGTGTATGTGTAACTGTGCGCGTGTGTGTGTGACTGTGCACGTGTGTGTGAGTGTGTGCGCGCACGCTCCGTCGCGCCCTGTAAATTCTGCAAGGCAGCTTTTTAAACTAAATTTCAGGCTAATGGTTAGTTTATCTCTCTTTATCAGACTGCTTCCCGGCATTAAAAGAGGCAATTCGATTATAATTGCATGTGGTTCATCAATAGCTAAACCCATTACCTCAAGAAATACAGCAGATTTTGTACTTTACACGAATTTGTGTTAAAATACAGGGGCATATTAGCAAGACCGGCGATAAAATTATCGCCGTTTTAGCGGCAGGAAACTGCCGCTAAAACGGCGATAATGGGCTTGCTAATATGCGTTATAGAATTCAATAGAAGCCCAGGTTAGATGTGCAGGACATCTAACCTGGGCTTCTATTGGAATTCTATAACGCATATTAGCAAGCCCATTATCGCCGTTTTAGCGGCAGTTTCCTGCCGCTAAAACGGCGATAATTTTATCGCCGGTCTTGCTAATATGCCCCCAAATTTCTAAGGACCCATTTCAAAACTGAACAAATATCTGGTATTTTTAGCTGAAAAAAGTGGCAATTCTAACTTCAGCTGTCACCTCACTTTTTTTTACATTCCTCCCTCCCCCTTCCTTCTATGTTCATATCGGTTTTCCCAAACCAGATCCAGTTCCTGGGGTGCTGCAGCGTTCCCTGCTATTCATTGCTCTTTGGGCAGGGCTACCTTCACACCCATGGGTCCTTCGCTGTTATGTACATGCAGCGATTAGTGTTGATGGGGCACACAAAGGAAAGCAGGTCCTGCGCGGAAAAAAACAAACATAAGAAAACCGGCTGCCACTCGCTTTCGTATGGCCAGTGCAATACCTGGCTTAAATGGACTGGATTACTGACCGGCAGCCCCAGGCCTTGCTATTTCACGCACCTGACTGAAAGGAGGGACGAGGGGGGGCGGGGGCTTGCAGCAGAATGGTTGTTGATGCCTAATCAACAGTGCAGGGTCTGCCTAGACCCTGTATTGTTGATCACAGCGTGATGCAAGCCCTCCCCAACCCCTGCAGTGTGGGGAAATTCTAATAGGCGCTACTGGACGTTCGCAGCCTCCCTGCAAAAGTCTACTTCAGAGGCTCAGTGCGACTGTGAGATGCTGAGCGGCATTTGTCCTGCATTCGAGGCGATAGCAAACCTTAGCCTGTCATGCCATCAATCAGGGTACCGGTACTGTCCTTGACTAAAGAAAAGTGCCGGTACTGACGGCTAAAAAATTTGGAAGTGCCGGTACTCAGTACCGGTGAGTACCGGCCCATTTAAAGCACTGGCAGAGGGAGTATTTCAGACAGTTGTTGGGAGAAAACTGTGTACATGATTAACAGAGTGAGAGACTGCAGAGGAAAGGGAGGTGATTTAGAACTCCAAAAACCACAGACCATAGTAATGTTTAATTTGTAGACTCAATTTTCAGGATTTTTCTATGCAACTTATGCACAACAAAATCCTTATTAGCAGTTTCAGATAAATAGGTAACACGCACTGAGAAATCCAATAGGTCTGGCTTGTTGTAGGAGGCTGGCTTAGTATTTGGTGCACACTTATTTAAGTGAAGCACCCTGCACAAATCCAGACAACCCTTATGGTGATTTTAGTGGTCTTAGACAACCATAGAAAGCTCTCTAAGTGGTAGCTGTGGAGAGCAGCCTTCAGGCTTAGTCCAGAAGGTGTGTAAAACAGCTTGTTTTACCAGTACTAATCATATAGTGAAGGTTAAGTGAAAAATAACAACACAATGTAGTTATAAAAATATGTTTTTATTATAAACACTCACTAACACATTGCAATATCTCCTCCCCGGAGATTTAATCACAATACTTCAACAATAGAACAGGTAAGTAGCACAAATACCCAGTGGGCTCCAGGGGGAGACCAAACCATATACTATGAAAGTGGAATGCAACCCACGACCGTAGTCGAGACTGGACCCAGAAGACGTAGAAGTGTTGGGGACCCAAGGAACCACCCATGGTAAATACCCAGGAACCCGTGTGCAGAGTGGGAACACGACCGCGTGATCAACACAAGTCAATGGGGAAGTCACGGTTGCAGTTTTAAAGAAGGACCCTGAAGAAACCCCGTGGAAGATGGAAGGGTGGAGAGTCACCCCACCCGTGGATACCACAGGAACCAGGATACCTACAGCAGGAAAGCCGGGTCAATAGGTGCGAAGTGACGTTGGAAACCGCCGTAGACCACAGTGGAGGACTTCAGTAAAGATGCCGCTGGCGAAGAAGACGAAAGAGTCCGGTGGAATCCAAGGGTGGATTCAGGATGAGAGGTACCTGCAAGCAGAGGGGACAGAGTCTATGCCATTCAGGAGTGACCAGGAGGTCCACCGAGGCCCACCGATGTCGGAAGATGCAGGAGAGTTCACGGTGACCTTGACGCTGAAGCTGTGCAGACCAGGCGATGCTGTGGAAGACCAGGAGCCATTCACAAGCTGTCCCACGTCGGATGTCAAGAGCCAGGGGGTAGGTGTCTGGCAGGAGCACCAATAAGCCTTGGCAACTGCAACAAACGTAGCAGACGTAAAAGGTAAGTGTCGGGACCAGCAAGGTCCAAGGGACTCGCCACAAGCAGGTAAGTCAGAGTAGGCCCCGAGCACACAGGGGAGCCCACTGGAGCCAAAGAAGACTCTCGAGAGGACCCACAGGCCGGAGGCACAGGAGTCACAAGAGGACCTTGAACAGTTCACCAATGATGAAGGCCCACGGTGCAGAGGATGCAGTGAGGATAAAGATCTTGGTAGCAAGAGATGCTGGAGGCTGGAGCTTCTAGGAGTCTGAAGATCTCTGGTGAAGAGAGTCAACAAGCCTTAGCAAAGGCAAGTCGACACAGGGCAAAGGGGTTCTGTTCCAGCGGTTCCGCCAATATCCCCGACAAGGGATATTGGCCTCAAACTCGGTGAGAAGACAGTGCAGGCCTCAAGGGAGTTGCAGAACCACCACCTGTGTTGCTGAACCTTTCAGAGTCTGTAGGAGCTCAGGAACAGCAGACTGGCAGCTTCGTTGCGGTTGGGTGTCTTGGATGTTCACAGGCCTCTAAAAGAACCTGCATGGAGCACAGGCACAGAAGACGCAGAAGACTGGCAGGACGACGAGACCAGGAGCAGCAGGAGTCTTCTCTGTGCAGTCTCGGTTCCCAAACCGAAGTCCCACAAAGTCCAAAGTTGCCAGACGGTTGAAGATGAAGTGGTTTCGGATCTGAATCTTGTCTCACGATGAATCTAGGGCCCACCCACAAGTAAGCCCTTAAGTACCCTAAGGAAAGGGTTGGGACGATTCAGGGGTCCCTCCCAGAGGAGGGGCTGGACAGCAGGGAGGATACTCCCATGTCCTTTGTCCAGTTTCGCACCAGAGCAGGAGCGAACTGCTCCCTGAACTGGTTCCAACTGAAGTATGCAAGGAGGGCACCAAACGTGCCCTTCAAAGCAGTCTAGTGGCACTGGCAAAAGCCCCCACCCTGGCCCAATACACTAAATCCTGTCTGGGAGGTGGTCACACCTCCCTGTGACAGGAAACCTATTGTCCTACCTTCCTCTGCTCGAGCTTGGCTCAGCAGTAGGAGGGCAGAATTGTGTCTGTGGTCGGCAGCAGCCTTAGTTTGCTGTCTGGCTCTGGAAGACTGGTACCGGGAGTACTAACGGCTTCCCGGAGGAGCCCCACGGTGCATGGAATCATAGGTATGATTCCAACATGTTTTATACCAAACATGCCAGGGTTCGTTACAGCCAGTTTAGAGTTAGCCATCGCATAATGACGCATGGCCACTATATATATCATAATGGCTGATGCACTTACAACCCGGGAGAATGGACTCTGAGGATTGTAGGGTGTCCTGCTCATGCAGAGACACCTTCACACTTATAAACGAGGACTCTGCCTTCAGGATTGAAAGGCCTGCTTTAGGGGTGACTTATAGGTTTTAAGTGCAGTGACCTCAGATATAAGGAAACCTATATCTGTCGTAAGTGGTGCTAGCACCAGCTCACACAGGCTGCAATGGCAGGCCTGTCGTCACAATTTGAGTGCTCTCCCATGGGTGGCATAATACATGCTTCAGCCCATGGGGGAGCCCTGGTGTACCAATGCCCTGGGTACCTTAGTACCATATACTAGGGACTTACAAGGGTACATCAGTAGCCAATCTGGGGGGTACCTAAGTACTCACCATGGTCCAATTTAGGGGGGAAGCACAGAGACTGGGGTCTTGATTAGCATGATCCCAGTCAGACTAGTCAGAAAACAGAATGACATCAGCAAAATGTTGGGGTAACCATGAACACAGATCCTACTTTCCTACACTTGTTTAAGGCATGTTTGTTCGTTTTTGATGTCTGAAAGCAAAGACAGAAAGCTCACAGAAAGCCACCTAAATACGGGTCAGGTGGCATACTGTGTGACAAGATTTTTTAGTTCATGTTCTAAGCCACGCTCTAAGTTACATATGTCATGCATCACGGAAACCATTCCTATCCCCTCTTTATGGGTGGCCCGGTTAATTGTGATATGTGAAACCTGCTGATACTTATTAGGGGGAAAAATGACCAGTATTTACTGGACCATGAAGGTTTTGGTTCAGTAATCACCAAAATCGGTATATTATTCCCCAAACACTTGTAGTTGAGTGGTATTTTTTGCACATGATAATTTCTGACTGGGTGAAAATGGATTTTATCAGGTTCAGTAAACATCACACTAAGTATTGGCCCACTCGTAAGGAGGGCCCTCATTATGCTTCTTTGGCCATAATCCTATTAGAGACCTTTTTCATCCCACTTAAATCACTGATCAACACTGTCATGTGCTGTAATTAAAGAAATAATATTGTTATTATTATATTTATTAAGCACTATCTCGCCGCAGCATCTTGGCACTAGGAGCAGAGAAATTAATACAAGACAGAAAGAAGAGGAAGAACACCAAAACAGGAAGAGGTACATTAAATATCCAGGTGAGCAGGAAGAGGGTAAAGTTTTGATCTGAAGCATGGCACATTCTGCCCTCTTAAAAGCTCTAAAACTGCAAACTGATTGAATATTAAGAGGTTCTTCATTCCAAGTTTTAGGCCTTAACACCCACAAGACCTTCCTCCCTCTCGATCTCTCGCCACCTCCTGTTACGAGGATTTTTCAGCAAGTGAGAGTTACTGGAGTGAAGATTTCTACTGAGACAGTAAGGGGATATCAAATCTGTGAAGAATACAAGTCCTGTCTTTTAGTATGCCCAGTGTACCACATGGGCTATTTTAAGAGTGATTCTCTTGCTCACTGTAGGCCACCATAAGCTATGTCCAGTCTCTGACATGAGGTTACATTTTTTCTGTCTTGTCACAGTTCTGACTGCCATGCTTTGTAGAATTGGCAGCTTCCCTGGGGCACTATAGGGCAGGACCATGTAGATTAAAGTAGTCAATGAGGGAAAGAAATATTTGCAACAACTTGGCCAAGCTTCTCTTCAGGGAGTAAAGGGCATATCTTTTCAAGGGGTTTAACAGTACCAGACAGTTTGTATTTGTGGAAGAAAGCTCCGGTTTTGATAAAAAAAATTACCCCCAAATTCTTTACCTTGATAACCGGAGATGGGGAATTTCTGAATTGTATTGGCCTAATGTCAGGGGACCAGTGGTCATCATCTCAACCTAAAATCAACACATCTATCTTATCCCCATTTAGTTTTAAGAAGTTCCTAGTAATCCAATGCTGAATTACCAGAAGACATTCTTTCAGCCTACCCAGAGAATTTGTCAATCCATAATCACATTTTAAAATAAGGTGAGTGTCATCAGCATATGAATCATTATCAAAGCCATAAGATCTTATGAGGTGACAGAGGGGTTGAACATATAAGTTGAATAAAATTGTGGACAAGGCTGAACCCAGGGGAAGCCCACAGGAGGGCATGGTCTTATGTCAGCAGAAGGTGAACATAACCACTGACTGTGATATATCTGTCAAAATGGAAGAGAACCATGAAATAGCCTTCCTTCTAAATCTAGTTGAATGCAACTGATTATCAGGTGATGTTAAAATGCATTGAAGGCTACTGAGAGAACTAGTAATAGAATCTCTCTGCAGATGCCTTCATCATGCCAGGTTCTTAATTGATGCAGCAGTGCTACTAACAGCACTTCAGTCACATGTTTGAGCCTAAAGCCTGCTTGATATTTGTTCAAAATATGTTTTCCACAAGCAAATTAGTAAGCCAGGTTGCTAGAAATTCCTCAACCACTTTTGAGAATAGCGGGAGTAACGTGATGGGCATAAAGTTTTTAATTCATTAATGTTTAGATTTAAACTGTTCTGGTACAATTCCAGATGTTAATGAGTTCTATATAAACAAAAGATTATACACAGGTAAAACGTGAATAACTTGGGTGCTTTTCACCTCGATAAGTGGCATAATACACAACTCAAGCTTCGCTCACATTGTCCATTTGATGTCACTCCGACCTCCATGGTGAAAAACATCCCCATTATTCACTGTCACTAATCTCGAATTCTATATGTTATTCGCCTCAAGAAGATGATCTAGCTTAACAAGGAGTAATTCTTTAAAAACTGTAGTGGGACGAGAGTCATCCAGAGATCCATATTTAAGAGACATCAATAAGTTTTTCAGAGATGCCAAGCTTAAGTTTGGAAGCTGATGAATAATAGCATCTTCCAAGGCACCACATGTTCTACAGAAGCATTGTATTCAGTAGGATACTGAAAGGAGCAACAGGATCTCCCAGTCTTTTGTTCCAATATCTTGTCATAGATGTTAGTAATTTTGGATGAGAAAAATTAGAATTACAATCAGAAAGCTGAAAATGCAATCTTATACATTACAGAAACAAAGAAGCATTCCAGATCTAATGTCTTCCTTCTGAGATCTGAAGTAAACCAGTTGTGATGGGGTTTACCTGAATTAATACCTTTGTTAGTCGAGAGAGCTACTTGATCAGCCTCATGAATGACAGCCTTAACTATCGCATCCACTAATGCTGTAGGAGAGTGTTTTTCTCCTGGTGTTAAATAATGCTCTCTATACTTTTCCCATACGTTCTCCATATCAGCTTTCCTCTATTTTCTGAATGGATCAGTCTTTTTCTTATACGTTTGTCCATTTTCCCAGCTGATTTTGACACTGAAAAATTAATCAGGACTGATCAGATTAGGTAACAAGTATGATCTTGATATTATCAAGGATCTCTTCTTGCTAATAGAAAATAAGATCTAACATATGATCTTTTACGTGTATAGTTCTTTGACCTTTTACCCGAAATGTATTTCCTCCTTTTCAGAAGCAAAGTGGATAGTTAATGACTGAGATACTTTCTTCATAATGATTTTAAATCTCCTAAAAGTATCACATGATCAAATTTGATACAGACTAGCTTACATAGTTCTAAGAATTTCTCACTGAAATCCACCTCTAGGCCAGGGAGTTAAGGTAGGATTAATGCCAAAAATGTGGAAGGGGTAGGCCGCCAATAACATATTAATGATTTGGGGATGATATCCCAGAATTCTTCGATGACTTTCTACTTAATTGACTAATTAAAGAAGAATGGCCACTCCTCCTGCTGTATTTCAAAATAGTCAGGGCTACAGTTTCTTGACTTTCTAAGTAATTTATCGTGGAGTGATCTGAGCAATACAGCAGAGCGCCGTTGGTTGCAACCAACCTCCTCCACACTCAGCATGCAGAATCTCATGAGGTTCTGATTCTGATTCTGGAATGGAGGCTTAGCACAGCACAGAGTGGCAAAGAATAATGAATTATTACAATCTAAATAATTATCACAAAATAATACAACACATCTTCCCTCTTAAATAAAAAAAACGAAGAAAATAAAAATAACAGATGGCAAAAAAACGAATCTTTGTACACAGACATTAATTTAACGCAATGCTCAATTTTACTCAACATCTTCACATGTGAAATCAATCATCCACTAGGGAATAACTCTCATTCTCCTCTCCCTACAATTAATACTCAGATTCAACATTCCATGCCTCCTTCCCTTAACTCGTGGGGTTTCATCCACAACACTACTATCAACAGAAGTATTAGATCCCCCAATACAGGTTGTACCCTAAAAAACATCATTCACACTAGGATCCTCATAAAGATAATTTTCATTTATAGAAGGTGGTTCTTCAGGATTAGGAATGGTTTCACACATTCGAACACAGGGTTAGACTGCAAATATTCCTCACAATTGGGTGTACCACCAGAACCGAAACATCCAATTAAGGATGCTCCATCTTATGCTCAACCTGGGACTCCTGCAAATTCAAAGAACTTGAAAAATTGTCATTAAATTTACTATGACTTCCCATGAGATAATCACAATATTCCCCTGACACTACAGCTATCATTTTCATGATCTATTCTTACCATCATCCAGTCAAACTTCAATACGTAATATTTCAGTCACTCTGTGAGCTTCAAAACAATGGATTCTCCCCCTTAAACACCTTCCATGGTTTCTTCACTGTGACCCATTGTCCCACTGTAATGTGTACCAGTTTGACTCTACGGTATATTGAGATAACTCTTATAGTTTGAATGTGCTATTGAAATGTTCGCCTTAACTTAATTACAAGAATGTTTATTGCACCTGTGTCATTCAACCATTCAGGATTTCCTTTGTTGCTGGCCCTCGTCCCCCTAATAAACTCAAACGGGAAGTACCCAGTGGTATCATTAATGGTAGTCATATACATCCACACAGTTTAAAAAACGTGAATTTCCCACTCTTCACCTCTACACACTGCTAACTGAACAGCACCCTTAAGAACACTGTTAAACCTTTCAATCATGCCATTCCCGCTAAGGCTGTAAAGAGAAGTTGGTCTATACTTGATACCTACTTTTCTAAAATAATTCTTGGCTTTCTTAGACAAAAACTGTACTCTATTGTCACAGCCAAGAACAACAGGCAAATTTTCACTGGTGAACACTGCATCTATCAATTCTAGTACCAAATCAATATCTGTCTTTTTCAACGACTCTTGATAATAAAAACTGCCTAATTGGACCCGTAATGTCAATAGCAGTGCCCTCCCACATATTCCCTGGTACCTCAAGTTCACTCATAGGTGGGTTGAAAACTTTCAAAGAATTTTCTACCATTATGCAATGTGCACACTCTCTCACCTCTCTTCAAAAGCAATCTCTACACCAGGCCACCATTTTAAATTCTTGATTCTATGTTTAGTCCTTACAATTCCCAAATGTCCTTCATGACCTTGTTTGATAATCACATCTCTTAAACCCAAAAGGGGAACGGGTCTCTCTCTGTTCCTGAAAATCCGTTCAATCACTGACAATTTGTTCTGTATCTCCCAGAAGGGTTATGAAAATCAGTTTCACCAGCACAGTCCTTTCCATATTCAAGTGACCAATCAAACCGTTTCAAACTAGTAAATCAGTTACTACATTATCTTTTCCTGGCACATACAAAATTCTGTAAATAAAATCTTGTAGTCTCATGGATGACCCAGCAACCCTTGCACACACATTGATCCTACACTGAGTTGTCAAAAGCTTCACTTAGTGTTTATAATTGCTTCAAACAATAAACTGTTTTCTACACAAAAATGAATGAAAATGTTCCAGTGCGTGCACACAAGTGAGAGTCTCTCTCTCAATTACAGAATTTCTCCTTTTGTGTGAAACTCCCATCTTCAAAGCCTTGGGACCAAATAGCACAAAGCCCCTTGGAGCTGGCATCAATGGTGACTGTGCTTTCAGTAGAGGTAGGTATCAAAAACTTTAAGGGCTCAAGAATTCACAATTGCTAGTTTGATAGATTCAAAATCTAGCTGACATTTAGAATCCCTCAAACAAATTGTTTTACTCTTAATGTGTTGTCTAATATTGAAAGTCTTCTCTGCAAACGTTTGCACATACCTAGAGTAAAATTCTGCTAATCCTAAAAAAAAAGTATTTTTTTACTTGAAAGGGAAGGAGACTTTAATATGGCTTCCACCAAAGAGGTGTTAGGTATGAGTCCATTTTGATAGAGAACATGTGTGTTATATCCTGATTTTTCTCTAGTCTCCCTGTTACCTGCTGCTCACCCAGTGTGTGTGATTTAATGGTATGTTGAGAAGAGTCTGGCCTGGGAGAGTGTCAGTTGGAGAGAGTGGGCTGAGCAGAAGGATGCTGCTCCTGGTATGGCATATACATTCACCTTATAAACTGTAACTAAGATTTATCTTCTTCAATAAACCGACATCATATAACCTACATGGCCTGCCTACCAAGGAGTTATCTTTATTTGCAACAATGACCTAAATAAGTTGCTTCCCTTTCAAGAAATCTACACTCCGAAAACTCTACTATAAGACCTCTACTATTTAGGATTTCTTAAACTTTCTCCAATCTTTCATTGTGTTCTTTTAAACTCTTCCCATACACTTGTATATCATCTTGAAAACAATTTACCCCTTTTACTTTTGCAAACAATTGGAACCTCAACTGCTGGAAAATTGCAGCAGCTGATGCAAAACCAAACAACATGTTTATACTGAAAACAACCATCATGGGTAATAAAAACTGTGAGTTTCATGCTTTCAAGTTGTAGCGGGATTTGGTGATATGCAGAAGAAAGATCATTAGTGGAAAGCCAATTGGCATCTTTCACTAAACTCAAAATTTCAGATATTTTAGGGAGTGGAAACTGATCAACAATGATGTTATTAGACCAAATTGAGGTCTATGCAAAGCCTTTTCCTGCCATTACTGTGGTGTGCAATAACTACGGGAGAACCCAGTTGGAAGCTTCCTCTGGTTCTATGATGCCTATGTCAACTAATGTTTCTCATTCTTGTAAGACCTCATCTCTGATAGACAAAGGGAAATGCACATTTTGAGGAATTTGGGCCAAGTGTCATATTTCTGGATGATTCTGTGTTAGAACCCCTTGCCATCATTCAGTCTGTGTTAGAACCACACCAATTTCCCACAAATCCACTAAAGACCTTTAGACTTTTTTCCAACATTTTTTTGCCTGTCACGTCTCCTTGGTCATGCTATCCCAAAAACGATGGTCTTCTTTTAGCCATGTACATTTGCCCAATAGATCTCCTGTTTTGGAACCTAAATAGTAGTGTCCTATAAACCAACATGTTAATTTTCTCACCACTGTATCCTTCTAGGTGTATGCCTGTCTCGCACGGCTCAGAACCAATCTTGTTTACAAACTTCTCCTTCATTAATGATGGTGTATGGGTGAACCTGAATTCTGCATAAACTTTAAGGTTAACACCACCCATACTCATGTTGCACACTGTATTACATCCATTGCTCTCATATGAGATGCTCAACATACATTTCTTTCAATAGCTATCTCTAGACTCATCACTTTACTTTCACGTCATTGTCATGATCAACTGTGCCTTTATGATAAAGCATTTAACACTCTCCCTCTTTTACGAAACATCCTACTAAATCACGTGAGTTACATTCCACTTTTAAAGCAGGACAAGATTTGCTATTAGCAAGATGGTTTCTACGTTCACATCTATAACATCTAGCACTGTCTTTTAACCCATTCCTTGAAAACAAAGAACCTTTTCGGGATTTATGAAATTTGCACTCCTCTTTCCCATCTACTTTACCTAAAACGTTACACTCATTCACAACATTTTGGACTGATTTAAAATTACCTTGACATCTATCCGCCATTTCAGCCTTTCTCACAATAGCTAGAATGTATTTAAGGTCAGAATTCCCAACAATCCAAAAGCTTTCCTGATTAGAAGGTGTGAGAAATTGGGTTATTGATTGAAGGGAGTGAAAACACTTCTCAACCACAATTCCTGTCATGGTGAACCACAAAAGTCACTAAATTAATGTGTGCTTAACGCTCTGGTAGCTTCGCACAAAAGCAGTCAGGCTTAACCTAGAGACAATGTGTAAAGTATTAATGCAGTACCTACACACTAAAAACACAACACAATAAAAATCCCACACTAATTTAGA
Organism: Calotriton arnoldi; assembly: GCA_963921515.1. NCBI lineage: Eukaryota > Metazoa > Chordata > Amphibia > Caudata > Salamandridae > Calotriton > Calotriton arnoldi. The sequence continues at coordinate 200,998 of CAWUFW010017563.1, forward strand.
AAAAATAGAGTAAAATGTAATAAATTATTTGAGACCAAAACGACAAAAATCTAAATAGTAAGATCAGAGATATGCAATTTAAAAGATCTAGGTGAGTATAGCTCCCAAAAGCACAAAGTGCCACTTGTTATCTGGTCATGCTAGATCGGAGGAAGGTCACAAATTCAGGCCCACAGAGATGGACCGTGCGGGCCAGATACAGGGACCAGCTTAGTCCTTATGAAAGAGTTACCTTGTCAAAGTCTGGCAGAAAGACTCCAGCTCGCAGTGGAGGAGGCCGCAAAGAGCAGGCCAGACAGTCGTCACTGTAATGCGAAAATCCTGTGTGGCGTCACGGACGGTCGTTACTGGAGCTTCGCGTTCGCAGTCGGAGCGGGCAGTCGCTGTAGCGCAAAGGTGTGAAGTGCAGATCTCGCATTGCCGATCGTCGCGGACTGTTGCTGTAGCGCAAAGAGACAGGTTCACCGGAGATTCAAGTTGGCGGTCATCATGGGCAGCAAAATCTCAGACAGAACTGGCCCGTTCGCGGTTGCGAATAGCCCAAAACTTCAGGATTTCTCATTTTCGCCATAGGAGAAGCTCAACTGATGCCGGTCTAGGGCCCAGGACCTGGGGAGGCACCGCTTTGGGATCAGGAACTCAATCCAGTAGAGGCCAGCAGGGCTCAGGCAGGTCAGCCGGGGAGTCGCAGGGAGGCCTCTGGAGCTTGTCATGTCCATGTAGCTCTGAACAGGATTTCAGCCAACTGACCCTTGGAGTCACTTGGCCTGGAATAAAGGAAGCAGGCCCAATATTCTTTTTCAGAGAGCAGGGCAGGCCTCGGGGCAGTCATCTGACAGCAGGGCAGTCCTTCTGTAGTATCCACAGGTCCAGGAGTGTACTGAAAAGCGGGTCCTAATTTTATACCTGGTGCCGGCTTTGAAGTGGAAGAAACTTCTTGAGTTTTCCACCACTGAGAGTCATGGAATTTCCTGCCCCCCTGTCCTAGTCTCCTGATGTTCTGAATCACAAAAGGCTAGTGTGAAATTCTTTGTGTGTGTGTGCGCGCTGAGGCAGTCCCTTGGAAATGTAAGTGGGGTTGGGCACAGTTCCACCCCTCCCATCCTGCCAAGATGGCCCACACTGCCACCACCTAGTCTCCATTTTTGTTATTGTCTGGGAGGAATACTCTAAGGTCAACTATACCTAGCCATGTGAACCAGGATACAAGCTGCAAAACCAAATAGTTAGGGCAAGAAAATGTCAACTTTCTAAAAGTGGCATTTTCAGAATGGTGAGTGAAAATCCAACTTTACCAGTAAAGAGGATTTTAAATTACAATTCTTTAGACACCAAACATGACATTTCTATCTGTTCCCAAACAAACAATCACTTTTTTAAATGTAATAAGGTAACCCAATGTTATCCTATGGGAGAGGTAGGCCTCAAAGTAGTGAAAAATGAATATGTGAGTTTTTCACTACCAGGCCACTTTTTTTTATTTGATCCGCCTTCTGTGGTTATGTTCATATTCCTGTCAGAGCTAGTGCTACCGCCAACCTTGAGTTGATCTGCACGGTGTTCCAAGTCTCACTTAGTGCTGCTGGTGCTATCTTTTTTACTCATAAACTGCTGCATTATTTGCGCATTCCACAGACATCTTGTGGAAGTTTTAATAAAGATTGAGAGTTCATCCTTCTGTGATCCACATTCACTTATTTATTTATTTATTTTTTATTTTTAGTGTTTTATAGAGCGTGAACTTGACCCGTGAGGGTATCAGAGCGCTTTACACGGTATACAGGGGTGAACAAACAAAAAGTCTAAAGTACAGAAGTATACAAAAATATACAAAACGGCTGGCGAGGGGCAGGGGTGCTGGGAACATGGGGGAAAAAGGGGATACAAGTTTATGGTTATGGTTAGAATCAGTAAAAACAAGAGCCCCACATTTTCTCGGCGGGGTGAATTGGTGGTCTGAGGTAGAAACGATAGTCTTAGATTCGTCGGGCACATTTTGGTGGTTGAGGGTGGCCTTAGACGAGGAATTTACCCATGAGGAAAGTTTTGGCCTCCTTATGCCATCAAAGTGCTTCTCACCAGTCTTCTGGTCTGGTCATGACTTTATTTACTAATGTGAACATATTGAAGCTGAATTGTTGCTTTTTATTAAGTTTCCACTATAAACAAGTTCAATTTGAGGTATCTCTCCTACTTATGTTATTACAACTAAAAACAATTGGGTAGCTGCGGAATATCAATCACACCTCCTAAAGCATACAGTTGTAGGCTCTAGTAACAAAGCGGACTATAGTGTGTGATGGTGCTCACATGGTATCTACTCCCTGCTACCATCAGGTGCACATGGATCATAAACTCAAAGTTTTATGATTTGTAAATTACAAACATTGATACAGAAGCACTCTTAATGAAGTCCAACACAAAGAGTCCATAACACTAAATCGTGTAGAAAACAATTCAGTATTACTTATTTCAACTACGGTTCAATAATTCAGTCCAAAATTCCACATGTAACTTAATCGTGAGCTTTTTACATTAATGGCAGTCAATACGTGTTTCGTCATAACAGCAAAGTTTTCAAGGCTGCAACAATATTCAGAAATTGATAACAAATTGACAACCTTATTTTGAAAAACCATAACTGTATCATACCCAGAATTTATCAGAAATGATAAGAGAAACAGGAAGAATCCCAACACCTTGTGTTCGCCCTGAAATATTACCTGTGAGGATCATATTATAAAGGAAGAGCCAAACACGTGTTACCATCCAAAGCGAGTCATATAAAAGCACATATGCATGTATTTACCCATAGATCTCAAAGTGAAAATGTGAGAGCTAGCTTAGTATATGATGTACACTTATGTAAGTGGACACCTTGCACTAATCTAGACAACCCTTATGGTGATTTTAGTGGTCTTAGACAACCTTAGAAAACTCTCTAAGTGGCAGCTGTGGAGAGCAGCCTTCAGGCTTAGTCAAGAAGGAGTGTAAAGCAGCTTGTTTTACCAGAACGTAATCTTATAGGTATCGATTAAGTGAAAAAAAAATCACACAATGTATTTATGAAAATGTCTTTTTTTTTTTTTATAAGACACTCACTAACACATACAGATATCTCCTACCCGGAGATATACACAATGCACACAATACTTTGCAATAGAACACGTAAGTAGCACAGAATACACAGTGGTCCCCAGGGGGAGACCAAACCATATACTAAAAAAGTGGTATGCGAACCACGACTCAAGTCAAGGATATACCCAGAGGACGTAGAAGTGCTGGGGACCCAATGAACCATCCAAGGTGAGTATCTAGGAGCCCCACGGAGGTCATGTGCAGTGTGGGAACACAACTGCGTTCTCGCTATAAGTCAACAGGTAAGTCGCGGTTGCAATTTTAAAAAAAGAGGACCCTTCCCAGTGGACCCTAGAGAAACCCTGTGGAAGACAGAAGGTTGGAGAGCCACCCTACCCGTGGAAACCCTAGTACCCACATTACCTACACCAGGGAAGCCGGGTACATAGGTGTGAAGTAGTGTTGGAAATCGCCATCAAACCCAATGGAGGACTTCAGGAAGATGCCGCTGCTGGAGAAGGTGAAAGTGTCCGGTGGAATCCAAAGGTGGATTCAAGGTGAAGAGTACCTGCAAGTAGAGGGGACATAGTCTATGTCACCCAGGAGTGACCAGGAGGCCTGGAAGACTAATGCCCAACGATGTCGGATGTTGCAGGAGAGATGACGGTGACCTTGGAGCTGCAGCTGTGAGGACCAGGAGATGCTGTGAAAGACCAGGAGCCGTTCACGAGCTGTCCCATGTCGGATGTCGAGAGTAGAGGAGTTGGTGTCCGTCGGGAGCACCAACAAGCCTTGGCAACTGCAAACAATTTGGAAAGCGAAGAAGGTGCAGTGTCGGGACCAGCAAGGTCCAGGGGACTCACCACAAGCAGGGGAGTCAGGGCAGGCCCGAGCAATCCGGGGAGCCCAAAGAATTCAAAGATGACCCTCAACAGGACTCACAGGCCGGAGGCACTGGAGTCGCAAGAGGACCTCGAGCAGCTCACCAAAAGATGCAGGCCACGGTGCAAGCGATGCAGTGTGGTCGAAGATTCTGGTCACTGGAGATGCTTGAGGTTGGGGCTACTTGGAGCCCAAAGATCTTGATGGAAGGAAGCCAACAAACCTTGGCAACGACAAGTCGACGGGGTGCACAGGGGTTCGGTTCCTGTGGCTCCGACAAGGAATACTGGCCTCAAACTCGGTGAGAGGACAGGGCAGGCCTCGAGGGATGTGAATAACCACCACCTGTGTTGCTGAGCCTTTCGGGGTCCGTGGGAGCCCAGGATCAGCAGACCGGTCAGCTTAGTTGCGGTGCCTGCAGATACAGGGAAGTGACTCCTTCACTTCAAAGGAGATTCCTTCAGGTGTCTTGGATGCCCACAGGCCTTGGAAGGTTCCTGTATGGAGCACAGGCAAGGATGTTGCAGCAGACTAGCAGGGCAACGAGACCAGGAGCAGCAGGAGTCTTCCTAGTTGCAGTCTTGAAGCTCAGAGCGAAGTCCAGAGTGCCCAGCCTGTCGAAGTAGAAGTGGTGTGTCGAAATGAATCTTGTCCCACGACGAATCTAGGGACCCGCCCTCGGGTAAGCCCTTAAGTTCCCTAAGGAAAGGGTTGGGACGATTCATGGTTCCTACCAGGGGAGGGATCAGACAGTGGGGAGGATACTCCCATGTCCTTTGTCCAGTTTTGCGCCAGAGCGGGAGCCAACGGCTCCCTGAGCTGGTTTGAACTGGACTATGCAAGGAGGGCACCAAATGTGCCCCTCAAGAGAGTGGCGCTGGCAAACGCTCCCACCCGGCCCCAATACACTAAATCCTGTCTGGGAGGTGGTCACACCTCCCTGTGACTGGAAACCTATTGTCCTGCCTTCCTCTGCTCGAGCTTGGCTCCGCAGCAGGAGGGCAGAATCATGTCTCTGGTCGGCAGCAGCCATGTTGTGCTGTCTTGGTCTAGAAGACTGGTACCGGGAGCACTGAGGGCCTAACGGAGGGCCTTTACAGTGCTTGGAATCATACCTCCCACACCATTTACGGTGTGGGGGTATGATTCCAACATGTTTGATACCAAACACGATAGGGTTCGTTCCAGTCAGTTTCGAGATGGTCATCGCGTAATGACACGGTGCCCCTCTATATGTTATCTGGCGGTTGCACTTACAACCTGGGAGAATGGACTCCGTAGGCTGTAGGGGTGTCCTGCTCATGCAGGGGCACCCTCACACTTCGAACCGAGCACCCTGCCTTCAGGATTGAAAAGGCCTACTGTAGGGGTGACTTATAGGTTTTAAGTGCAGTGACCCTAGATATAGGGAACCTATATCTTTCGTAAGTGGTGCTAGCACCAGCTTACACAGGCTGCAATGGCAGGCCTGTAGTGACAGTTTGAATGGTCTCCCATGGGTGGCATAATACATGCTTCAGCCCATGGGGGACCCCTGAGGTACCTATGCCCTGGGTACCTTAGTACCATATACTAGGTACTTATAAGGGTACCCCAGTATCCAATCTGGGATGTACCTAAGTACTCACCATAACAATTTAGGGGAGAAAGCAGAGACTGGGTCCTGATTAGCAGGATCCCAGTCAGACTAGTCAGAAACAGCATAACACCAGGCAAAAAGTGGGGGTAACCATAAAAAGCAGATCCTACTTTCCTACAGAAAAGAAGTCGTCTAATACCACTTGGACAAGTATCACAAAGGAGATTGTATAAAGAGCAGAATAATATCACAGCACCCGGTGTACTTGGATAGAAATGATGGAAAGGAGAATTGCCTTACCTATATAGTCATATACCATGAGTATTGAATACTACCTAAAAAACCAAATCTCTCAATACAATGTCTTCACCTCAGTTGTTAGGAATATCAAAAGACCAGTCCGGAGCATCAACTTTCATTCAAATACACAACAATAAGCATCACTAGGGAAAATCGAAGATCAACATAAAATATCTATTAACGATAAATTAAGTAACCGTGTAGATAGAAAGCCACATATAATATCACTCCACAAATCTCAAGCACTGTCAGTAAATGTATTGTGAGAAATGGACCCCTCAATAGTAGGTAATAAGTGGGGACATCCAAGTGCTGCGCTGCAAATACGTGTTCCAAATGTTATGGAGTGATATTGTAAATGAAAGCCTTAATTAGCTCCCAACTCATAAGTCAAATTAAAAGGTTTGGGATACACCCAAGTCTTATATTGGAAAATAAAACTGCGAAGATTAAAGGTAACTTGTAAAATCCACTGGCCTGAACATCTATACTAGAGGCCTGTTAAAGTATATGAGCCTAAGCAAGATGGTGGCAAATGCTAAAGAAGTGTGTTAAGTGGAAATCAAAGAAGGACACAAACCATTGCTGCTACTAAAATAATGTCACCATATTGGAAAGTGCAGCAAGTATATTTATGCAATGTGTGTTGAGTAGTCAAAGGCCACAATATGTAATCAATAACAGATATACAAAACTGAATAACAAATTGGCCCAGTATATGGCCATAGTAAGTAATTAAGCGTAAAGTATCTTAAACATCCTTTACCAAAGATAAGAGTTTATCTCTCTTTTCAATGGTGCCACAATTTTTGCCACTATTGACTTGTGTAGTGCCTATCAACAGGTTAAACTGGATGTAGAAACAAGAGCCCTTACTGCGTTAATAACTATGTTTGGAGTGTTACAGTATAAAAAGATGCTGTTTGGTCTTGCTTCAGCGGTATCCATATTTCAAAGAGCTACGTACAGCATCTATACAGAGGAGAATGTCTTTTCTAAAAATATGGAAGTACATTTGAAATTTTGCACAATATATGTTCAAGATTAGCAGACAAGGGACTAGCTCGATCTGCTGAATGCAATTTATTCTAGCACAAGGTTGAATACTTGGGTCACACCATATCAGCCACAGGTGGTGTTCTATAAGAATCCTTAGTAGCAGGTATAAAACATGCCCCACTACCTGACAACAGAGGAGAAACGTATGTCCTTTAATGGGATGTGTGAATATTACAGCAAAATTGTTATACATTTTGCAACCATAATGGAAACACTTAGAAAGCTCATATCCAAAGGAGACAAATGTAAGTAGGAAAAAGAGCAACAAAAGACCTTTGAGAATGTAAAAAAACTATTTTGGGAGCTCTCATTTTGCGTCCATTCACATTTACCGACCATGTATAACAGAAACTAGCTCTTATGGTTTGGGAGCTGTTTTTTCTCAAATGTCAAACACTGAATGGATACATGCTTTTGCTTCAAGAACTCTGAGTGACATTATGCAGCAATTGAAAGAGAACTCCTTGCACGTGTTTGGGCCTCAAATATTTTCAGACATTTCATTTGGGGTAACAAATTCATCATCAAAACTGGCCACAAATCACTGATAAACATCTTCTCCCTGGGCAGGGGTTTAACATCTATTGCCTGCGTTGCTAGACTTTGGGGCACATCACGATGCCGGTGGGACCGCCACAGACAGACAGCCTTCGGGCTGACTGCCTCATTAGGATGCAGGCGATCAGACCCTTGTCTGTCGTGGGACGGACCGCTGCCTCCACCAGGATCTACAGATCCTGACGGGGCAGCCGTTGGAATCATGATCCTGAATGGAGGCGGTGCCTGCCAGGCACTGCCGTCAGGATCACAAAGTTCCTTTCCCACAGCCTTTTCATGGTGGTCCCACCGCCATGAAAAGGCTGTCGGAAAGGAACTTTGGGGCCCACAAGCAGGGCCCCCATCCCCTGTGGGCCACTGCTAAGTGGCCAAGGGGGCTCATATGGTGCCTCCCCCAAACATCCATGACCCATGTACCAGGCACCACATGGTGCCTGGCACATGGTGCATGGATGTTTGTAAAATGCCTTTTTCTACTGCTGCTTGTGCTGCAGCCCTTTTCCAGGCCGCAGCACAAGCTGCAGTAGAAAAAGGCAGTTTCCGTCCGTCTACACAGCGGTCTGATCAAAATATGGAGGGTGGAACCGCCAACTCCTCGTCCGACCGCCATCGTAATGAGCCCCTTTGTTCTAAATTACAAGAATATTGTTTTGAGAAATTGTATGCCCTAAGAAGGAAGAACATAAGTGCAGATTGCTTTTCCTGACTTCCATGCTCATATACTGATGATTCTAACCAAGAGAATTGAGAATTAGGTGTAGTATCATTTGTGGGAGGTATAATTATGGTGCCAGGCAAAAGTACTGGTGTAGAAAAATGGAAGTGCGAGGATGCTAAAGATGCCGTTCTTCATCTAGGGAAGAAGTACGTTACAGAAGGATGTAAACCGAGCAAGAGTTTATCAAGTCCTTTGCATTCTTTTTCACAAGCTGCACCCAAGCTTAGTGTAGTATGGAATCTTGTTTTCTGCATCAAAAAATGTGTGCCTCCTGAAGGGTATGTGTGAGGCTTTTCTTTCCATTGGTCACCAAGGTCACATGCGAATGTTTGCACTAAAAAAATCTTTTAAGATCTTATTTTTGGTGGCCTGGTATGGATGCTGAAGCTGAACGTGTTGTAGGGAATGTGAGGTGCGTGTATCTTGAGACAAAAGTTACAATATTAATAGTTCACCTATGCAACCAGTACCATGTCCGATTTAGCCTTGCAGACGTTGGACTTGGATATTTCAGGTCCATTCAGAATTTAACCGAAACACATGCAATTTGCCATTGTCCTCGTTGACGCCAGAAGTAAAGTTTGGTGAAATGGTTACTACCAATGAAGGACTCGATTATCTGAAGGAAATTCTTAGTAGATAAGCTTACCTTGAAACTATTATCACAACAAAGATGTTAAACTTTTGTCTAAAGATGACAGATTTCCTACGCCTCCATCAGATCAATTACTTCAAGGCCGCACTGTATGACTCTGAGTGCAATTGTCAAGTGGAGAGATTTAATAGATACCTTTAAAAAAATGTCACACTTGCAGTTGATGGAGCAGAGTAAATGAAAAAATTTAACCCCTAACAAATTTTATAAATAATTAATAAATATGTTTGTTTAAATGTATTAATCAACAATGTATGTGAGGGAAGGGTAACGCAAGTATGTGTGCTGAATCTATTTACAAATGTCTGTGTGTCTAATTATAACATAAAAATAATTGCGTACTAAATAAATAATAAATGCATGATTCGTGCTTCATAGAATATAAAACGTGACGTTGCAAAAACAATAGTGATGGTAAGTAAGGAACAGCTTAATTGTTGCTTTCTGCTAGGTAATAACTAATTGGGGTACGTAGATGACGGGAGGGAAACAAAAAGGCTATGTTTCTCTATTTTAATTATGTTTTGTTTACTTCTAAATAGTGCTTCTAAGTCTAATCGAGTGGCGATATAAAATGGCTGCCATTTATTAGAGTACGCATGCGCTGAGAAAACACATGACAAGGGAGAAAAAGTTGGAGAAAGACTGACCACGTGATGGTGCTGAAAGGCTAGGATGCAAGAATGGTCAAGGCTGATGTGACCTATTTGAACTGATAGTGTGCCGTAGTGATCAGCAGAGAATCGTGGGAAACAGTTTTAAGAGAAAGGACAATGCCTGCAGAGTTCTCGAATGTATCGAAAGAAGTTACAAATATACTGATCGAAGCGGATGGAAACATGTCTTTAACTGTGAGAAAGGAAATGAACATATGCATTCCAGAAGAACAAGCTGGATCCGGGAGAATTTGATTAAAACTGAATAAATGAACTGAGTGGACCAATGAAAGAAAAGCGCGTTATTAATGTTGCAACAATTTAGTTAGCAAAGTTAGAATTAGGGGTATAAGTAGGCCTACTCTTAGTGGGAGGGGTAGGTTGGTGGTTTCCAGTGCTTGGAGTTCCAGATCGATCCATTTTACTGAGCGGGAGATGCTGAAAGACTGTTAGATGAGACGGGTTGCGGTAGCTGATGCTGACGAGCTGAAGTTTCTGTTGCTGTCTTATTTTTCCAGTTGAGTATGAGAATCAGGTTATTTTTCAACTTTAAACTTAGGTTAGAAATCATTAGGCTAAATTAGGAAGATAGGCAGGTTAATTAGGATTTTTCTTCATGACAAAATTTCCTTTCTGCAATAAAATTGATTTTGCTTAATAAATATTTGATTTAATAATGTATGAATAAATGAATAATAAAGTCTAAATTCTTTTCCATGCCTTTAAAATTATATAAAATTTGAGATTCTTAAATCAAACGACTCAGTGATTATTTACTAAATGGTTGTGAAATTAGTAATTAGTTATTGTGATTTAGCTGGTCTTGATCACTATCAACTGATTTTCACTAGATGATCCATCGACAAAACAATGAGCAGGAATATCTTAAGAAATAACTAAGAAAGCGATAGGTTAAGTTAATAAGGTATCCCGGCTCCTTCCAGCGGTACATCATGATGATTTTCATTTAGTTTTTCTTTCTCCTAGAGTATAGATTCGTAAAGGTGTAGAGGAAATCCAGGTGTGTGTGTGTTTGTTAGGCGATGTCATGGGCCCCATCGTCATGTGGATGTGAGAAATATAAGTCGCGCCTGGATGACCGATAAGTGACCTAGGAGAAATAGTTTTCATTGTATCCGCTGCATCAGATTTTTTGGTAGCAGAGTTATGGTTTCTATAGATTAGTTTGGTGATTATTGATTATTTTGATGACTAATACTATATGTTGAGTCGCGTTATGTTATATGTGAGTTTTCACGCTTCTGGGATGTAGGAAGTGGAACACGTGTGGCAAGAGAAGTCACATGGAATTTGGTACATGGTCTGAATTCATTTTTTGGTAATAACACAGGTTGTGTTATGTTAGGGATTTTCTGTACGAAAGGTGTGTAACTGAGATAGCAAATCACGTTTTCTTGTGAAACTCTGGCCTTAATTCTCAGGAGCATAGTCTCCACATGTGTCTTATCCCCAGAGAAACGGGTTTACTGTTTGCTTGAAAGAAGGGTAAGGTAGAGGGTGTCATAAGGTTTCTGCACATACACAGAGCTATGCACAGGATAATGGGACCCCGGAATACAGTGGTTTGCCACCATATACCGTAGCACCCAAAAACCCCAACCCAACTAGCTTAGCATCCCATTAGCACCCAAGTACTAATGTTTGGACAACCCAGAACACGGTATCTTTATCTCAGGACTCACTGAAGCAAGAACACTCTTTCGTCACTCACTCGTACTTGTCCACAAGGTGCGTAGGAAGAGACACTGGATAGGTTAAAATGTTTATTCCAACTTACGTGATCTAATGTACAGTACACGTGTCAGTACTAATAGCATAATGCATATTACTAATATAAGCAGCATGGTTACAATTCCATAGAATACAAACGGGGAAAGCATCTCAGAGCTCAGTGGATAAACGTATAAATAACATTACCACCCTCCCCTTGCAGTAAGATAGTTTATTATAATAATAGAAGACCTCTGGGCTTTGCCTAGCGAACCCCCATACCTCAGTCTCTAGATGCAGAATTACATCAGCAGGACATCATAGCTCTTCTCACTGAAAGGGATTTCTCCAAGTGTTTTAAGCGCTAGTAAACCACAGTATTAAAAGCATACCAAATTCTTCATGGCAATTGCACATAATGTTATGTCTGGGTGCGCGAGACTGGCCATATCAGGAAGAACCGGAATACATTGTTATGCGACCTTGTACATGTTTGTGCAGACTGAGCCCAAAAAGGTGAACAACAGAAAACGCAGACAGTGCAAAAGAACTTGGCACGAGCAAAGGGCGAGGAAGGCCCGGCTCAGTGTAACGTGCGCAAAGAAAAGCAGCATGGCAGCCAGGCCTAGGCCAACATAACAAGGCAGGTAACAATCCACAAGACACCCTCCCCTGGACAGTCCGGCGGCCAGGACAGAGGCCCATCAGAGGTGAAAAATAGACGTCGGAGCACAGGGAGCGCCCAAACGGCGAAGGGCAGGTCAATCCATGAAAGTGAAAGTGCAGAAAAAGGCCATACCCTCCAAGAGTTCATCATTGGAATCGTCAAAAAACATAGATGCCATCCAATCCATGAGTTCAAAAGAACAGGAATGCTCCTCAGCAAAGGGAGCATCCAGAAGCAATGCGGGACAGCTTGCGTGATAATTGAAACAGCTTCGTTGTAGGAGATTCTGGGCAGCCGCCCAGATATCCCATTGCGCCAAAATCCCCAGTGCAGCCGCACGCGCCATACAGCCAGCGACGGAACAGTCCTGCTCATGGGCCTCTAAGGGACCCATGAGCTGAACAAAATCCGGAACAGACAATGACGAATTGGAGAGGCAATAATCCAGAGTCCAGGTGAAAGGACAGCGGACACAAGTCATCACAGGTTGCACGCAAGTGAAATACGCAAAGCGAAATGAAAGAGTATATGACACACTCAGTGTCGCCAATGGCAAGACGCCAAAACCGGCCAAAAGGCGCTCACGGAGCAGCTGGAGGCGTTCTGGATCGAGCAGGTCCCATCGGGGAGCAGCCATTGCGCAGAAAGCAAATTAAGAGCAAGACACCAGCCGCTAAAGCGAGGATCAATGGGAAACCGCCAAAGACACTGGAAAATATAGAATGTATGAAAGCCGGGATGACACCAAAAATAGCTTGGAAGGAGGACACCAAGCCCGACCCAACGACCTTAAAAAAGTGTACTAGGCCTTCAGTGTTAGATGCGTTAAAAATACGATGTATTAACTCCCCAAAATGTTGGGGGAGATTAGTGTTTAAAAGGGCCTGTATTTCACTGTGGGTACTCGCCACCTGGAGAATGAATGTCTCCCGGGCGGACGTGAGCATAACTTCCTCGTTTAATAATAGTGCCTTTATTCTGCTCAGTCTATTGAAATCTGCTTCCATGGTAGGGATGGAAGGCCAAATAGAGATATCAACCTTGCCATGAGGGGGAGGAAAAAGCACATTTTTGCAGCAGACAACCCTGTGCGAAACTGTTACAATGTAAGGAATGCCAGCCTGCAGGCCACAACAGTTTTCGTTATTTAAAAGTAAATAACTACCATTGGAAAGGAGAGTGAAAGTAGGAGAAATAACAGGAGCAGGAATACCTTTCAGCACACAAGCAAGATTAGGAGAGGAAACGCTACATGAGCCATGCAATTTAATGTGTTTACAAATAAGCGAATGACCTATAGTCGAGTCGCAGTACTCCCCGTGAGAAAGACTTCCTTGCCGTCCCGAAGGCATTTATACATGAAAGGCAAGGACCAGAGTTCATGCAGGAAAGCACTGCCCAATGGCCGGTAACGGCCCACAGGATAATGTTTCATGCACGAGTTAAATTCAAACAAGGAAAATGGTAAAGCTATAACCCCATGGACTAGCCATACAGCAGAATCGAGTTCTGCAACAGAGAACGGCAATGGATCCACCTTTTCGATATGTAATAGATTGTAAGTTGCATCCTTCATGGACATAAATTGCTGTTTATCAGTTAAGTTAAAAGGTAGAAATAAGGCAGAGGTGTTCAAGAAATGCCAAGGCACTTTACCTAACTTAAGTGTTTGTAAAGTCCATGCAAACTGCATAACTGAGCGCAATTGATTCTGACCATGATATAACACAGAAACATCATCTTGTACAATATCAACAACAGAGGACACAATATTCTCTAAAGTGTAAATGCGAGAAGACAGGGTATTAATACTATTGTCAACAACAGCAAGCACCTTTTCCATATTCGCTTGATCTATTTCCCGAAGACGGGAAGCAGCTTCCATTTGTGATAGCTTCCAGAGTTCATTATACGTTTCATAAATGAATCTCTTAGGTCGGGGACCACGAGGTCCCAAAACAAAGTCGGACAGATCAATATTGCCTGTAAGGAGGGACAAATGTTGTTTAACAGAATCAAGGGACGAATGTTGCAGCCATTGTTTGCATAATTTACCAACAGAGTATGTAGTGACAGTACGGGCATCAGTAAACCTCGGATCAGGCCTATTCTGTGTGTAGCTAGCACCAGTATCATGAAAACGCATTTGACATGCATTAGATGATATAGGCCATACTAACCAGGGTGACTGAACCAGCTCAGAAACATTAAACAAATTATTTTGTAACATTGCCTGCAAGGACACGAGGGACATATTGAATCGTGCGCTTTCATTTGGAAAACTCGACAGGGATGGTATTGATGGCGTATTCAATTGTTTAGTGTTTGCCAAGCCCCAACATGTAGTCTGATAGATGGAAGCATTTAGGAACATAATTTGGGTAGGGATGAGGCAAGCACGATGCAACGCCTCGGTTCCCTGTACCTGCCATGGCTTGGAGCCCCAAATAGATTTTAAATCCACTGTATTATCCCAGTACTCATAACCACCCACAGCTAGGGCACTTAGAAAGGAACCTGAATAAAGCAATTTGGTGTGTGTTAACATAATTTTCTGAGCTGATTTGTTATTTAGTCTAAAATAATAGGATGCAGGGTTCGACCGATTAAAATTAGTAAAATAATTAAACTTATTTCGAAGAGTTTGAGAGCTACCTGGCAAGGGGTTTGGACAATGTTCCCATTGGGTGAAGTTAACAGAACTTCGCAGGGTACTGGGCTTATGAAGAAAATGATTACCCCAATGTTGGTAACAATACAAATCGGCATAATTAGCAGAATTCATATATAGATCTTCAGCATTAAAAGATGCATAATATTTTAAATCGGCAAACAATGCTTCAACCGCATGCACATCCCAATCATCAGAATGAATATTATTTTGTACTACATCACCCATTGAAACACGAAGGACATTAGGTACATTAATAATTTCCGTCGGACCATGGATTTGATAGTTCACTGCATCCCATACGATGCCATCAGCAACTGGGAAGGCTGAAATGTTCACAAATGTGTGGTCACGCTTCATGATGTGAGACGAGGAATGAGGAGCCAAAGTTCCAGAAACATAGTCTACAGCAGAGCGTTCAGGTAAATAGTGACCATTAATTAGTAGAAAAAACACTGTGACAAAGCCAATGGACATGAACAAAAATATCAAGAAAAGTACCAACCAGATGTATGTCCAGGGTGGAATCAAAAAATTGTCTCTAAACCAGGATATAAAAATACTGAACGTGGATGGAACTTTTGAAGATGTGGAATCCGAATCAAAGGAATAACTAGTCGGGCTTAGTGGCGATATTGGTTGATGTGCCACCGATTCAGATGCAGGATAAGTATACTCGTCCTCGTCGATGTTGGTGGAGAGTTGGGGATCAATTATAGTTTCAGGCAAAGTAGAGGATTCAGGCAAATCAACCATCTCAATTACAGCATCAGCGATCGTTCGTGCAGATGGACTATGAACATATGTCCGATAAATGGCAGGACAAGAGACCGCTGGTGTGACACTATTCAGGATCGGCCAGGCGCTGTAGCTTGACATTTTCCACTGAGATGTATCTGTTCTCCTTGCGACCAGGAAGCGGTGGTAAAATGACTGTACGTGTTCCCTTCAAGCCCAGAACTGGAACCGGTGCACGAAAAGAGGGGCCGAATTCTTTTTTGTTATCAACCTTCTCTCGAACCAGTTCTCCAACCTTTGGAAGCCAGCCGGCTACCGGAATCTGCAACGCAGGATCTGTGGCTGAAGGCAAATGTGTAGTTGCAAGTTTGTCTCGGGCTTCTTGTAAGTCCTGTAACATAGCAGAATGGTTATCTACATCAAACTTGGCGGATTGCGCCGCGATGTCTGGACCCTCAAGGTCAGGCACAAACATTCTTATGCCAAAGAGCATTTCGTATGGGGTCCGCCCACCCAGAGGTCTTCTAGGGAGATTATTAAGTGCACGCTGAACGGTATACAAATGGGCCAGCCAGTTCCTGCCAGTACCTATAACCCTAGCTGTTAAGGATTGCTTTAAGTCACGGTTCATTCGTTCAACGATAGAGTTGCCCTCAGGCCTATACGGAGACGAAAATTTCACCCGCACCCCAAGCGAAGCCATTGCATCCTTGTAAGCCCTAGAGGCAAACGCTGGACCTTGGTCCGAATGGAAGGTGCCGCATGCGAAAATTCCCACAAAGACACGCAAATCCCTGATTACATTTCGGGCGTCAGCACTCCGTTGTGGCCAGACCCAGAGAAACCGTGTGCACGAGTCCACTGCCACTAAGATGTATTTATAGGCAGTGTCTGATGAGAATGGACCGCAGTGATCCAAGTAAACACACCCAAAGGGTCTGTTAGCAATGCAGAGCGGTGTTTGTGGTGGACGTGTTACCGTGGAAGGCTTAATCTGTTGACAAACGTCGCAAGAAAGCACAAAAGCACGGGTGTCTTTATATAACCCACGCCACCAATAACGCTGCTGCAAGATGGAAACCGTAGCTGACACACCTGCGTGAGCAGAAGCCATGCCTTCGTGTGCAGCTGATATCAAGGCACTCCTGCGGTCCGCGTTGGGGATCAGCCGATCTCCAACGTCAGGTATTGTTACATAAGGAACCTGTTCGGGACTTAATTTGTAAGAATACTTGGAAGGGAAACCTGTAGGGTAATTATCACCTTCCTTGGTTGCAGCAATAGCTGCTAGAATAACAGAGTCTATTTTAGACATGGACCTGGTAACCGCTGCTACTGAACACGTGACTACTGCTGAACGGGCAGCTTCATCTGCCAGATCGTTACCAATAGCGTGTGCGCCCACCCGCTGATGGCCTAAGGTGTGAACCACCTGTGTGAGAGGCAGACGTTGTTGCAATTCTGCCACTCGAACCCAAAGCATTTTATGCTTAATTGTGCTCCCTTTTGCGTCCTTGTAGTCGTTTTTCGACCAGAAAAACAGATTGTCATTGTAAGACTGTACACAGTAAAAAGAATCACATACAATAAGAGTTGTCTCATCCTGAGAAGCGAACTCAAGTGCAAGTAGCAATGCATGCAGCTCGGCCAATTGTGCGGTACTATCTCCAAGTGTGCGAGTGTGCACTACAGAGGATTTGAACGTTCCATTCACAAAGGAACCCGCAACAATAGCACATGCAGCTGAATAAGCGTGCTTGGACCCAGTGGCCGGTTGCGCCGAACCATCTGTGTAGATCACACATTTGTAATCCTCAAGCGGTAGTAAAAACAAAGGAGGAGGATGAACGAATTCATACTGCAAAAACTCCTGAGTCTGAAGAGAAGAATCAAAAACAAAAGTGACGTCCGAAGACGTCAAAGATGTAGCCCATTGTATCCAACGGGGATGCATTGCTTTTGAGTTCGGTACACTTGCCTTTGTTACTGCCTCCAGGGCAGGACAGGGTGTTACCACCAGAATCCGCTTACCCTGTGCCAGTGCGCGTTCTTTTAGAATCGCCATTTGCACTGCAGTCAGAACTTTTTCAACAGATGTAAAGCGCAATTCAGCGGAAGTGTACAGATGTGACTTGTATGCGATAGGTACTGTATCACCTTCATTAAAGGTTAAATAGGTGAATCCCACCGCCCCCGGAATTATTCTAATCACCAGGTTTGTGTGGTTATCACGAGTCAAAAGATATTTAGACTCCAAAAGGTCTGTCTGCAAAGACTGCAGAATTGAGGTATGCTCAGGCAGCCAGCAAGACCTTGAATAAGTAGGTTGTATCAAAGCATACAAAGGCTTGATACGCTGGGCATATTCGGGAATGTAAGTACGCCCGAAATTCAAGAAACCCAGCAAAGACTGAAGTTTCTTCAGAGTATTTGGGGGCACAAATGTGCACATTTTTCCAAGAAATGGGGGCTAAGCCCTTACCTTCGTTATTGAGCTCATAGCCCAAGAACAGAACTGTAAATTCAGCAATGTGTGACTTAGCAAAGTTAAATTTGTAACCCTGCTCCGCAAATTCAAGAATAATGCGGTCCACACGGGACAAATGCTGAAATAATTCGTCGTCCGTCTGATAGATGTCATCTACGTACGAACATGCGTCTTGATCAATGTCATTTAACAAAGAAACAACACGGGCGGCGAATATACCCAGACTATTTTTGTAGCCCATGGGTAAACGCCGGAACTGGAATAATTTACCACCGGAAGTGAATGCGGTCCATTGACCACTCTCCGGGGCTAGGTTGTGCGTGTAGAAACCGTTTGAAAGGTCAAGTGTCGTTTTGTATTTTTTACGAACCAGACTGTCTACAAGCGCAGAACTGTGTGTATTTTGCACCGCAAAGTTCCGACAATGAGTATTTAAATGCCGGTAATCCAAAACTAAGCGGTACGATCCATCGGGTTTAGAAACCACGAAAAGGGGATTGTTCATAGGTGATACGCATGGTTCAATTACTCCCTGATATTCCAACTGTGTCAGAATTTCGGAGACGGGGCCTTTTGCCTGCCGTTTGATGGGATATTGGGGTTGTGGCTGCGGTAGTGACCGCAAAGGTATTGCATGAGGAGGTGATTCTTCATCCCATCCCACATGGTTGCGGTATAACGCTGGTGCCAGGTACACAGCCCACTCAGCTGCAAGTGCTTCAGCTTTGTCTTTTGGGACATGCCTTGAAAAGCTTGGAAGGATTACCTCCTCTCCTTTATGTGCAGCTAAAACGAATGGGGGTGGCCAATCCACCTCTGCTAACAAAATGTCATATGAAGAGGTTAGATTTTCCCAAAAATCCCTTTTATTTCACGCGGTATGTCACCTTCAATTTGTATGACTATATTATATAGTCTGTCAGGGGGTGCCACTCTCGTGTCAGCTGTCTCTACAGTAACGAATGTTTCAGTTGCTGTCGCCTCCATATGAGGACGTAGCGCCTCCCGCACTATGGTAACTTCCGCGGCGCTGTCTAGGAGGGTCACTGCCCACGTCCAATTCTGGAGTCTCGTTCTCACGGTCTGAGGCATATTTCGCTGTGACAGCGGCAACTTTTTTCTTCTGAAATTGCGGTCGAGGAAGATGAAAGTCTTCTGCTTTCCCTCTGACTTGTTGTCGAGGTTGGTCTCGCTCCTGGGGAGCCTCTCGGCCCCTTCCTCTATCTTGCCGTCCTCCTCCACCAGCCTGTGAAGACGTCTGGGCCTGTGAAGAACGAGGAGAACGCGTATCAGAGCTCTGAAACCTTTCTGGTGATTTAATCCTTGACCTATCACGTAAATCATAAGTACGTTCAGAAGAAACCGAAACTGGGGAAGCGCCTCTCGACCCCGGCTTCTTTTGTTGCTTACCCTGTTTTTTCTGTCTCCAACTCTTTTTAGTGAAGATCGGTTTATCATCTTTCTCAGATGCACTTTTTGTTTGTGTAACTTGTGTTTGCGATTGAGTTTGCATTTTCACAAAAGGCTTGTTGCCCAGGCTATTTCTTCCAATTGTTTTATAAGCCCGGGCTATTATTTTCGGTAATTCGCGAGGCCTGTCCAACTCTGGGACCAAAGCCAAAGCATTCGCTACTTGAAAGTTCATAGCATCGCCCTTGACATTTCCAAGGATCAGCTCAGCTACTACATCAAACACTCCCACTAGTCTCATCCCTAATTCCACAGCCGCTTCAGGGCCATGTTCATCCTGTACTTTTTAATTACAGAGGGTAGAACCGTCATGGAAGGAGTTCCAAAACATTTTGAATAAACTGCTGCGAATACCTTACCCCAGTTTTCACATGATGTCAAATCGGGGATTATGTCTTTTGGCAAACTTATCGTGAGGATGCGATGTTTATCTACTGGGGATGTATGTGGAAACACTGCTTCTATCTGATCGAACTTTTCTGCAAGCCAGTAAGGATAGTCGTCCTTATTTTGTGGACGTTTGCCCATCACAGAATTTACCATGACAGGACTTATAGTCACTCCAGCTGCAATAGCTGGTTGGCCTGCGACTACAGGAGCAGCTCCATGGAGGCTACCTGTAACGTATGTCACCAAGGCTCGATGCACTCGCACCAACCCGGTATGCATAGTGCACAGTTCCGCAAGCGGTAATGCCAGATAATTTGGATGCGGGGTATACCCGGCCAATACAGGCCAAGTGGCCCCCTGAATTGACAAGGGGCCTAAACGAACTGCGGTAGTTGGTTGTGGTAGGGCGCCATTAAACCAAACACAGTGCTGCCAAGCCGTGAGAGGTACTTCAAGAGCAGTATAGGGTCGATAGGCAGCAGGAACAGCGGTGGGCTTATATTCATGAAACAGCTTATCACCTGCATCCACCGCCTCAAAAGTGATCCAAGTGTAAAACACTTCAAAGTGATAAGCCGCATCGGCTTGAACCACAAAGACCAACTCGACCCCTGTATCGGGCACTCCATACACAGCTAAGTGGTCTCGGAGTGCTCCTCGACTATGTGCAGCTATCGCCACACCAGCCATGACTAAACAATTATATTTGACAACCTAACAGGGAGCACAGAAAATGGGTCTGCTAACTAACCTTTTTAATAACTTCAAGCTCGAAAGAACCTATAAAACATTCAATATAGGAGGTATCACCGTCACATACGCCTCCGGAAGCGTACGCGAGGGTTTTGTGGACAAGCACAAGTACTACTCAAGCGTCTCGCAGATAAGCAGCCCCACGGTGGTCGCGCCATGTCATAAGGTTTCTGCACATACACAGAGCTATGCACAGGATAATGGGACCCCGGAATACAGTGGTTTGCCACCATATACCGTAGCACCCAAAAACCCCAACCCAACTAGCTTAGCATCCCATTAGCACCCAAGTACTAATGTTTGGACAACCCAGAACACGGTATCTTTATCTCAGGACTCACTGAAGCAAGAACACTCTTTCGTCACTCACTCGTACTTGTCCACAAGGTGCGTAGGAAGAGACACTGGATAGGTTAAAATGTTTATTCCAACTTACGTGCTCTAATGTACAGTACACGTGTCAGTACTAATAGCATAATGCATATTACTAATATAAGCAGCATGGTTACAATTCCATAGAATACAAACGGGAAAGCATCTCAGAGCTCAGTGGATAAACGTATAAATAACATTACCACCCTCCCCTTGCAGTAAGATAGTTTATTATAATAATAGAAGACCTCTGGGCTTTGCCTAGCGAACCCCCATACCTCAGTCTCTAGATGCAGAATTACATCAGCAGGACATCATAGCTCTTCTCACTGAAAGGGATTTCTCCAAGTGTTTTAAGCGCTAGTAAACCACAGTATTAAAAGCATACCAAATTCTTCATGGCAATTGCACATAATGTTATGTCTGGGTGCGCGAGACTGGCCATATCAGGAAGAACCGGAATACATTGTTATGCGACCTTGTACATGTTTGTGCAGACTGAGCCCAAAAAGGTGAACAACAGAAAACGCAGACAGTGCAAAAGAACTTGGCACGAGCAAAGGGCGAGGAAGGCCCGGCTCAGTGTAACGTGCGCAAAGAAAAGCAGCATGGCAGCCAGGCCTAGGCCAACATAACAAGGCAGGTAACAATCCACAAGACAAGGGAAGTGCTACTTTATCGGCGAAAGTTAATAATTCTGTGGTAGGGTAGAGGTAAGCGCTGCCTACTGGAAATACAGGATTCTTGTGTAAAAGGACAAGGCTGTCACTTTTGTTTAGCGAATCAGACTATGGAATTGTTTTAAATGTTGTAACTAACGAAGAAACATTGAAAAGAAAAATTGCCGATAATTTTTGTAAAGGAGGGGTAAAAGAGCAGGAGTGACGTAGACCAGAGCCGCGCTAGGATTGGATAGTGCGCTAGTCACGTGAACGCAAAGACAGGAGTGACGTAGAAAAGTGCCGCGCTAGGATTGGTTGGTCCGCGGAAGAAGGAAATCGTTCTGATTGGTGTGTTGGTGTGAATCGCGCTGTGATTGGTTGAAGTTCCGTACACGGAACAGTGCTGGTTTTGAAGAGAAAAATGAATCGAAAACATGCCGTATTATGAGTATGAAAGGGAGAGAACGTCATGGACGACAAAAATTAAGAATTTCTATAAGAGAGACAAAAAGGTTGTGACTAGAGAGGGACAAGTAATTCCTCCGCCAAAATCAGCAGCTTCACATATGATGCTGAAATATGGATATCATACATGCATATGGTTAGAAAATTGGGCAAAATATACGAAGAATGATGGAGCATTAGCTTTCCCTGAGAATGGTTCATTTAGTGTAGCGGTTTTGCGGAATTTGAGAGAAAAGATGACAAATTTAGAACCTAGACCGACACAGTTTGAAGCGTTGACGGAATGGGAAGATGAGATGTATGAGCGAGAGAGATTCAGAGGTTTAAGGGATCATGAGTTTATGCCTGGAAGAATGTGGGGAATAAATCATGAGGATAGAATAAAACGATGGAGATGTGCTAACATGACAGGAGGTTTGTTTCCGGCCTTTACAGTTGAGGAAGAGACTAAGCGAAAACGTACTGAGAAAAAGAAACATATGGAGAGGGAAAAATATATGCATGAGAGTGAAACGGATGATGAATTGCTGGAAGATATTTTAAATAGAAATCCCCCTCCGTATCAGCAGAGTTCTACAGTGGTAACACCTAATGCGCCGCAAATAGAGACTATGCGAAATAAAAGTCCTGTAAAAAGAATTGAAATAAATAGGTCACAAGATCAAATAAGAACTTCACAAAATGAAGGAGTAGAAAGTGACAATGCAGCAAGAACAACAAAAGAGCTGACTGAGAAAATTAGGGAATTAACGAAAAACATGGAAGCTGTAACTGTACCCGTAACAATAGGTCCAGTAATACCAGTTTTTGAGAATCAGAAAATTGATGAACGATCTTTAGTGATTCCTATGAATTCACAATTTCAGAGAGAAAAAGAAAGGATGGAACCAAGTGCAAGTACAAGTAATTTGGCTAGTACCTACAGACCAAGTCCACCTATAAATTTGACAGTGAATGAGTGTAATGGTAGGAAAATGCCTATGGTAACAGAATCTGCAACAGTGACCCCTGAAAAGAGTGGTAATTGGATGGAACTAAATAATACGCCTATAGGTCCGACTCCTGATGAGTTAAATGAGTGGATGAAGGCATTTAAAATAAAAGAACCAGAAGAAAAACCATTAGATGTAATTAGGTTAAAGATTGACATGGAAGAATTAATTTTAGGGACGATTGGTACAGAAAAGCTGAAAAATTACCAGGATGATGAGATTATGTTTCTGTGCAAAAGTATTACATGGAGAGCTAAAAATTTACATGACAAACTGGAAGAGATAGCAAGTGAAATTGGAGTAGATTTTGCGAAAGTGAAAACATTGCGGAAACCGTACAGAGTAGACTTTTGTGAGAAAGATATTGAAAATTTGAACACAGCAGGAAGGCTGACACCGATAAAAGAGTTAATTGTTTTACTGAGAAAATGGGGTGATGTGGACAGATGGAAAGTCAGATGGACGAAAAAGTATGAGAAAGCTGCAGACAAAGCTTCTTTGGCTTTTATGATAACTGAAAAGGAACCTGTTGCAAGAGAATACCCTATGAGAGAAACTCCAGGTGGTAGTTATGTGCATGTTCCCTGGACTAGACAGGATATACTGTCATTTACAAACGAATTCCCGAAGCTGAGAGAGAAACCAGTTGAATGGTACCGACAAGTGGAGAGGTTTGTGAAGGTTTCAAAGGTATTGTGGATAGATTTAGATGGATTGTTTGACATAGTGGTGCCAACTGATTTGTGGTCTGAATGTAAAATTACAGTTGACTGGCCAACTACAGAATATCCAAGAGATCCCAAGACAGGAGCTCCAGGTCCTGAGGTGATGAGGAAATATGATAAGGTGATTACCTTTTTGAAAAATAAGATTCCTCCTAAAGAAACAGATTGGGTAAAAATAGACAGAACTACACAGGAAAGTAAGGAGTCCGTACATGCCTATTATGAAAGATTGTTGTTGGTTTTCAAGCAGTATAGTGGATATGAGGAGTTGAGTGAAAAGGATATGAGTCATTTTGTATATAGATTTGTGTTTGGACTGAAACCAGAGATTAGTGAAATGATTAAACAACATATGATTAACTGGCAAAACGGCACTGTAGATGAGGTACTGAGGTATGCTAAGTATTGTAGTGATGATATTGAGAGTAGACAGCGTAAATTGAAAGAGAAGGCAATGTGGGCACAGGTGAAAGTGGCAGAGAAACAAGAAGCTCAATTGGATAATAGTGGGAATGAAACAGGACAGAATAAATCCCGACCTAACATAGGTAAAGGGAAAGGTCAAATGAGTCTAGAAGAGGCAAAGAAAAAATGGCCATGTCATAATTGCGGAAAATTAGGGCATTGGAGAAACGAGTGTAAGTTCCCACCTAAACCTAATCCGGAAAATCAATCATTAAATCCACAGGTGCAGAATGAGGTAGTTGTTCAACAAGGTCAGGTGCCACAACCACCACTTCCCAACAATGTTAACCAGCAAAGATACAGTACAGAAACAGGATTCTACGGAGGAGAGCAGGTAACACAGTTGCCGCGAGCAGCTAACATTTCTCAGTATTGGTTGCGTCAGAGTGAGGATGAGTCGGATGAAAGTTTCTGACGGTGCCTAGGAGAGGGAAAAGAGTGCGTACTTGGCGCAACTCTAGAGGTAGATCAGTCTGGTCCCTTTGTGGATGGAGAAGTGAATGGTGCAAATGTAACATTCCTTGTCGATACTGGAGCTACCCGTTCTACTGTTAGGTCAGTGGAAATTCCAAACCTTCCTCTCTCAGGTGAATATATCCAAGTAGTTGGAGTAGCGAATCAGCAGATTAAAACACCACTTACTGAATTAGTGGAAGTAAAAATTGGTTCTTTTAGCAAAATGCATAGATTCGTAGTGTGCGATTGTAGTCCCGTAAATCTTTTAGGTCGTGACCTTTTGTGCAAGATGAAGTGCACAATTTATTGTACGCCAGATGGAATTGGATTTCAGACCCCAGATGAAGATGTATTGTATAAAGTGACATTGATGAATCAAGAACCTGAAATGAATGGTTTGTTTCCTGCATTTGATGCAGAAAAACTTCCAAAAGAACTGAAAGAGACAGTGAAAGAGAATGTGTGGATTTTACAGGAGAAGATATTGGATTGATGAAAGAAGTAGATCCTGTAAAAGTAACAGTAAAAGAAGGAACAACTTACCCAAATACGCCACAGTATAAATTGACTCCAGAAATAATTGAAGGAATAACTCCTGTAATAAATAAAATGATTGAACAGGGAATTCTAAAAGAAATAATGAGCAGTCCATGTAATTCACCTATAATGGGACTGAAAAAGCCAAACGGAACATATAGAATAGTACAGGATTTGAGAAAGGTCAATAAAATAGTTGTGCCTTGTTGTCCAATAGTGCCAAACCCTGCAGTAATTCTATACCAAATTCCACATGACCTGAGTGGTACACCGTGATAGATTTGTGTCACGCATTTTTCTCTATTCCTTTACATCCAGATAGCCAGCCATTATTTGCGTTCCGGTTCGGAGAGCGTATTTTGGCATGGTGCCGAATTCCTCAGGGGTATACAGAAAGCCCCTCAATCTTTAATCAGATTTTAAAGAAGTCCCTGGAAGATTTGAAAATGCCAGAAAAGTCAGTGATGGTGCAGTATATCGATGACCTGTTGGTGGCATCGAAAACAAAAGAAGCATGTGTAAGCGATACAATTGCTTTACTGAACCATCTAGAGAAAAGAGGACATAAAGTGTCCCCTTCGAAATTGCAGTTTAGGGCAATATTTAGGGCATAAAATTGAGAAAGGAGTGCGAAAGATAACGACTGAAAGAATAAAAATGATTCAAGGAATGAGAGCACCAATGACGCAAAGAGAGGTAAGAATGTTTCTGGGAATGGTTGGATATTGCCGACAATGGATAAGTGGTTTTTCCTTGATTGCTAAGCCATTACAAAAACTGACCAAGAAGGATGTAAGAGATCCTTTTGAATTGAATGATGAAGAAATGAAATCTTTCAAAGAGTTGAAAAAGAAATTGTGTGAGGCCCCTGCTTTAGGAATGCCTGATTATGAAAAGGATTTTGAATTGTACTGCAGTGAAAGAGATGGATGTGCATTTTCAGTACTGGTACAAAAACATGGAACAATGAAGAGACCAATTGCTTATTTTTCAGCTGTTTTAGATCCTATAGCAAAAGCGTTGCCTGGATGTCTGAAAGCTGTTGCTGCTACTTGTGTAAGTCTAGAACAAAGTGAAGGTATAGTGATGGAGTATCCACTGAGAGTATATGTTCCCCATTCAGTAGAGATTCTTTTGACAAGAACAAAAACACAGTACATGACACATAGTCGGCTGACTAAGTACGAAAAAGTAATCTTGAGTGCAGAAAATGTGACCATAGATAGATGTATGAATGTGAATCCTTCGACATCATTGCCAGATGAAGAGAGTATAATTGAACAAGATGAAGTAGATCATGATTGTCTGAATGTGCTGGAATATTGCACAAAACCAAGAGCTGACATAAAAGATGAGCCTTTAAAAGAATCAGATTATGTCATGTTTGTGGATGGCTCATGCTTGAGAACGAAAGAAGGAGTTTTAAGCGCAGCTTACGCAGTGTGCACAGTGGCGACTGTGATGGAAGCGTCTTGTCTGAAAGGAATAAGGTCTGCCCAAGTTGCAGAACTGATTGCTTTGATTCAAGCATGTAAGTTGGGAAGAAATGTACGAGTTACGGTTGTGACCGATAGCCAGTACGGTTTCGGTATAGTGCATGATTTCGGTCAGATTTGGTCACAAAGAGGTTTCTTGACATCTGCAGGAACACCTATCAGGAATGGAGATTTTGTAAAGAAACTGCTTGAGGCGATACAGCTGCCTAGGCAGATAGCTGTAGTGAAATGCAAAGCACATAAGAAAAATGAAGATTACATAACTGTCGGAAATAATTACGCTGACGAGATAGCCAAATATTGTGCAGAGAACATGGTATCCCTGAATAAGAATCGCGAAAGGGAGCATATCTCTTCTCCTTTGCTTTTTACTAACACTGTCGAGACATGGGATGAGGTGAGACAGTTACAGGAAGTTGCAAATGATGAGGAAAAAGATTATTGGATAAAAGCAGGATGTAGAAGACAAGAAAACAATGGTGTGTGGGTTTACAGAGATGAAAGACCAGTTATGCCTGATAGCATGATTTCAGACATGGCACGGATGTACCATGGACAAGCTCATATTGGGAGAGATGCAATGATCAGACTTTTTAGACAAACATGGTATAACCCAAAATTCAGAGCCATAGCTGAAAGTCTTTGTCAAAGACGTCTTATTTGTCAACAGTTTAATCCAGGAAGAAAGACAATAGTGAGTCTAGGAACAATAGGACGAGAAGGAGGTCCGTTCACTAGAATGCAATTGGATTTCATTGAAATGCCCCCTTGTAACAGACTAAAATATGTTTTAGTGGTCGTCTGTTTGTTTTCTCGTTGGGTGGAGGCATACCCAACTAGAAGGAATGATGGAATAACGGTAGCAAAACTTATGCTGCGAGAGTTCATTCCAAGGTATGGTTTTCCAGTCACGATTGAGACAGATAGAGGAACACATTTTCAAAATGAGTTGATTCAATTAATTTGTGAAGCATTAAGTATTAAACAAAAACTGCATTGTGCATACAGACCAGAGGCTTCTGGGGTAGTAGAGCAAATAAATGGAACAATTAAGAACAGGTTAGGAAAAATGTGTCAAGCTACAGGACTCAAATGGCCCGATGCACTGCCCCTTGTCCTGATGACCATCAGAAGTATTCCTGAAAAGAAAACTGGACTTAGTCCTCATGAAGTGATCATGGGACGAGCAATGAGACAAGCACAAGTACCTGTCAACAAGTTACTGACTATAACTGATGATCTAGTACTGGATTATTGCAAAGGACTGGCTGATGTGGTGCGTTCTGTGTTTCATCAGGTTGGACCGGATGCGACCACTCTTGAAAGAAAACCAGCCCACGACTTGAATCCAGGAGACTGGGTCCGCATAAAAGTCCACAGGAGAAGAAACTGTCTAGTTCCTCGCTGGGACGAGCCACGACAGGTAATCCTAGTGACAACGACTGCAGTCAAGTGTGCAGGAGTGAAAAACTGGGTCCATGCCAGCCACACAATCAGAGTTCAAGAACCTGAAGATCGACATGTGAGTCGACATCTGGGAGTGTGTGATGAGAGTTCAGCGTCTGAGACAGAAAGAAGCAGAAAAAGGGTGCCAGAACTTGAAGATCGACCTGAAAGTCGACATCTGGAAACCCCAACTGCAAGTACCTCTATAGAGAAAGAAGAAGAAGAAGAAATTGCAGAAATTCCTGAACTTGAAGATCGACCTGTAAGTCGACATCTGGAAATATCTGACACGAGTTCAGGATCTGATGATTCAGTTGAAAACTGTGAAGAATTTCGAAGGAGAACTTGGAGATTTGAACCAATTAGAGAAGAGAATGAACAAGAAAATGATCTAAATGAGCAACCAAGTACAAGTTATGGTGGAAATCCTTCAAAAGTAATATTAATAGACAAAGAAGGGAAAGAGACAATTAAAAAGCTAGAAAATCGAGAAGAACCCCGAGGAGCAATAGGGACAGATAGTGAAACAAAAGAACAGGGAAAATTAGAAGCAGAGAGTGAGATAAATACCAATTCGGAAGAACATCGAGGAGGGACAGTAATAGGTGAACACAAGAAGGAGAAAATAGAACCACCAGTAAAAGAAAATGAGATCATAAGTTTCAAATAAGAGACAATTGTGAGAAAATTGAAACAGAATCTGAAGAAAGCGGAGAAGAAGAGAAAACAAGAACTGAATCAAGAAAAAGAAACTGGAAATCAGAAAGAGGAGAAAAAGAAGGTGAAGCCAAAAGGCCAAGAAAAGGAGACAATTGGCCCAGCAATTATATAAGAAAATTGAGATACAGAATAATCAGAACAGGAGAAAAAAGTGCTGAACAGGTGAATAAAATAACAAGTCAAAAAGAACAAGAAAAGCCAAGTGGGAAACGATTGCAAAAGTCTAAAAGAATAAAGAAAGTGAATTCGAAATACAAGTCACCTGAGTGGTTGTACATCGCTCTAACTGATTACAAAGAAGAAAGAAACACTCACGAGAACCCGAGACTACGAAACCGAATGGGTAAAGGTGAGGTGCAACAAACCTGAAGTGAAGACTTAAAGTGCTTCTGCCGGATGTGACAATTTTACTGGATGTGACAAATCACCGGATGTGACAACGAAAGAATTCTGAAAAGAATTAAAAGAAAGTACCAAGCAAAGACTTTTGAATGCAGAGTGGCATCTAAGTCATTTCTGAGGTGTAGTGACACAATTTTCTGAGATTTAACAAAAGATAAAAACAAAAATGGAGAATACTAGAGATAGAAGAGATAAATGTGAGTTTTTAAAAAGATGGTGTAAAATGTGCTGCTTTTGTACAGGATTATTAATGACAGTATGGATAGTTTTAGCAATCACAATTCCTATTAGTATAGCTGTAGTAGAAGCAAAGAATGATACTAAACCAGAAAAAGAAACTAATATTAAAGAACCAGTTATTTTAAGAAGTAGTGCAGAATTACATAAGGATAAGTCAGTAGCAGATTTTTCAAAAAATGTTTTCACAAAATTGTTGTACGAATATGTAGAGACAATGGATGTGAGAGATTGTTATGTTTGTATGCAGTTGCCTGCATCAGTGTCAGAAGGTGTGACTTATCATCACCTACCTCTAACTTATGGAATAACATGTAGTGTCATAGCAAGTTTATTTTATAAAACAGGTAGATTAGAATTTTATTACACTGATGTAGATAAGATTTTTGCAAATGTTCCTGTAGTTCCAGAACTTAACAAAGTAAAACAAGCAAAAGTTTTAGGAGAATTCTTTTTAGAGCATAGAATTTTAACATTAGAAGAAATAGCTAAAAACAACCTTACCTGTGAGTTAAAGAAAGAAGAAAAGGTATTTTTAGAAATGGTTGAAGAAAGAAGAATGAAATTTCAAAGAGAAGCAATAAAAGAGAAAAGAACACATCTATGGACGTTTGAGGAAGAAAATCATGAAGGGAAAAAGATAAATGCAGCAATGACATTAGATTGGCCGCAAACAGGAAAGTTGTGTATTAGGAGAAATAAGACAGTCTATGACAATTATTTTGTAGGTTCCAGTATCTGCCATGACAATTATCAAATTTTGGGAGGTTGGGGATTCAAAGGTGGAAAAGATCCAATATTTCCAGGTATCTATTATATTTGTGGGAATAGAGCTTATTACAGGTTACCGGACCATTGGTATTGAACTTGTTATGTAGGCCTGGTCTTTCCAAAAATCTTTCATATGGACAGAGAAGAAAAAGGAACATACAAGATGATTAATAGCTTTACACGTAGAAAGAGGGAAAGTTTTCAGAAATTGTAGGTGATATTTTTGGAGCATTAATACCAGCAGTGGGAATATCTTTGAATGCATTTAAAATTCGGAAATTATCCACAGGAGTAGATCGTTTGTCTACAGATACTGCGGGAGGGTTCTTGATGGTAAATACCGAAATGGTTGCCATGAGAGCTATGGTGATGCAAAATCGGCTTGCCCTTGATATTCTATTGGCAAAAGAGGGTGGAGTTTGTGGAATGCTGAAAGTCCAACATTGTTGCACTTACATTCCTGATAAAAGTGAAAATATACAAAAGTATATCACAAATATTACAAATTTGCACAAAGAACTA
Source organism: Calotriton arnoldi (assembly GCA_963921515.1). Classification (NCBI taxonomy): domain Eukaryota; kingdom Metazoa; phylum Chordata; class Amphibia; order Caudata; family Salamandridae; genus Calotriton; species Calotriton arnoldi. The sequence continues at coordinate 231,659 of CAWUFW010017563.1, forward strand.
GTTCCACTGGAGGTTGAATGTGTCCTTGGAAAACTTGGTAGAGGGTTTTCTTCAGTAGCAAATTGGTTAACAAGAATGAGTAGACTAATGATAGGGAAAGTAATAATAATAGCAACAGTAGCAATATTGTTAGCCATGGTGTTGAAAATTGTAATAACGTGTATAAAAAGAAAAATAAGACAAAATAAGATAAAAAGAAATAACAGAATAATGAAAGAGAGAGAGAGAGAAATGGGTGAAATTGAGTTAGAGAAAATGAAAGAAAGTATGTATAAAGAGACACGAAGACAAGATGAAATGGAAACAGATGTATAACTAACAAAAAGCAAAAGGATGAAAGACATATGCTGCCTGAAAAAGAAGTATAACTTGGGTTTTATGTGGTGATTTAAAAATCACCAAAGGGGGAGTTGATGGAGCAGAGTAAATGAAAAAATGTAACCCCTAACAAATTTTATAAATAATTAATAAATATGTTCGTTTAAATGTATTAATCAACAATGTATGTGAGGGAAGGGTAACACGCAAGTATGTGTGCTGAATAATCTATTTACAAATGTCTGTGTGTCTAATTATAACATAAAAATAATTGTGTACTAAATAAATAATAAATGCATGATTCGTGCTTCATAGAATATAAAACGTGACGTTGCAAAAACAATAGTGATGGTAAGTAAGGAACAGCTTAAATGTTGCTTTCTGCTAGGTAATAACTAATTGGGGTACGTAGATGACGGGAGGGAAACGAAAAGGCTATGTTTCTCTATTTTAATTATGTTTTGTTTACTTCTAAATAGTGCTTCTAAGTCTAATCGAGTGGCGATATAAAATGGCAGCCGTTTATTAGAGTACGCATGCGCTGAGAAAACACATGACAAGGGAGAAAAAGTTGGATAAAGACTGACCACGTGATGGTGCTGAAAGGCTAGGATGCAAGAATGGTCAAGGCTGATGTGACCTATTTGAACTGATAGTGTGCCGTGGTGATCAGCAGAGAATCGTGGGAAACAGTTTTAAGAGAAAGGACAATGCCTGCAGAGTTCTCGAATGTATCGAAAGAAGTTACAAATATACTGATCGAAGCGGATGGAAACATGTCTTGAACTGTGAGAAAGGAAATGAACATATGCATTCCAGAAGAACAAGCTGGATCCGGGAGAATTTGATTAAAACTGAATAAATGAACTGAGTGGACCAATGAAAGAAAAGCGCGTTATTAATGTTGCAACAATTTAGTTAGCAAAGTTAGAATTAGGGTATAAGTAGGCCTACTCTTAGTGGGAGGGGTAGGTTGGTGGTTTCCAGTGCTTGGAGTTCCAGATCGATCCATTTTACTGAGCGGGAGATGCTGAAAGACTGTTAGATGAGACGGGTTGCGGTAGCTGATGCTGACGAGCTGAAGTTTCTGTTGCTGTCTTATTTTTCCAGTTGAGTATGAGAATCAGGTTATTTTTCAACTTTAAACTTAGGTTAGAAATCATTAGGCTAAATTAGGAAGATAGGCAGGTTAATTAGGATTTTTCTTCATGACAAAATTTCCTTTCTGCAATAAAATTGATTTTGCTTAATAAATATTTGATTTAATAATGTATGAATAAATGAATAATAAAGTCTAAATTCTTTTCCATGCCTTTAAAATTATATAAAATTTGAGATTCTTAAATCAAACGACTCAGTGATTATTTACTAAATGGTTGTGAAATTAGTAATTAGTTATTGTGATTTAGCTGGTCTTGATCACTATCAACTGATTTTCACTAGATGATCCATCGACAAAACAATGAGCAGGAATATCTTAAGAAATAACTAAGAAAGCGATAGGTTAAGGTAATAAGGTATCCCGGCTCCTTCCAGCGGTACATCATGATGATTTTCATTTAGTTTTTCTTTCTCCTAGGAGTATAGATTCGTAAAGGTGTAGAGGAAATCCAGGTGTGTGTGTTTGTTAGGCGATGTCATGGGCCCCATCGTCATGTGGATGTGAGAAATATAAGTCGCGCCTGGATGACCGATAAGTGACCTAGGAGAAATAGTTTTCATTGTATCCGCTGCATCACAATACAAGGAGACTTGCATTTAGCAAAGCTATCAGAGAAAATTGTGGGCTTATAGTAATTCACCAAATCCTACCACTGGTGTCCTCCATTCTGTTTGTTACATGGGAGTCTCCTACCTTCTGATGTATGTCCAGGGTGGCTTAAGACGAATTGCCTGACAAAGGTAGGAATACAATAAGCTCTGAAATGGAAAACATAAGCGCCCAGGGTAATTCGAAACAAATGAGGTCCAAGTTACACTATGACCATTAACATAAGGTCGCCCAATTCAAATTTTAGGTGGGAGAATGGGTTAAGATTTGTTTACCCAAATTGGTAGAACAGGGTAAATTCGATTTTAGGCCTATTCATGTGGTTAAGGTTACCGGGAGATGTGTGAAAACCCAAGATGGATAAATGCTGGAATGTGAAGAGGTATTTTTTTAAGATTTAAAAACACATTTCTGAAGACCATGATGATGTTGATGATCCACGAAGCTGTACTACTGAAAATGAATCTGTGTTTGAGTCTTATTCTGACCCACCTAGTGGCAGGTCGCCTCTAACTACTAGTCATCCCGAGAGTTCTGCTGTTCCTGGTTGCCATTTACCTTCTGTATCAACGAAAATGCATGATGACGATGGTTCTGTTGTTGAACGAATATAGCAATGCCCATAAGACAGAAACCCTCTTGGAGAATCCGGCATGAATATTTTGCTCTCTTTTTATTTTTTCTACTTATTTATTGACTCGTTCTTGGTTATTTAATAATATTTTTACCTACTTATATTAGCAAATTTGTTCTTTTATATGAGTGTTTGTTTGGCTTTCCTTTCCAATAAACTGAGGTTAATTCAAAGTGGCACCTAACTTTTGAAGCTGGAACGCAAAAGCAATGTGCGCTCCATTGATGACATGCGGCTTCAATGTTCTGAGGCAGATGGCTTCACGTTAAGCTGGAGTCAATATTAATGGTTCCACAGCCTCATCGGCCAGATAAAATGTAATTGAATGAAAGCTCACACCTCAGTAGTGTCAAAGACAATTTCCAACTGGATGTTTGTGCAGAAAATAAACACCTTTAAACAGATTCCACTATGGCGGCTCACAATGATGAATGTAAAATATCACCAACCACACTCATGTCCGCCGCCCAGGTTTCTAAGTTTGTCGCCAGCTCTGTTAAGTTTGAAAGTAGTCAGGACCACGGTTTCTTGACTTTGTGAGTAATTCATTATAGAGCGACCTGTGCCATACAGCGGAGCTCCTCTGGCTGCAACTGTCCTCCTCCACACTCCGGGTTCACAACTTCATGAGGTTTTGATTCTGGAATGGAGGGTTGTAGAGATAATGTCCACCAGTAGTTGTATTTGCTTATATGTAGTTTACTCAAATATAATCCTGGCACCACCGAGGTTGTAAACAGTGCTGTGCCCTCACAGCTCAACAACCATAGAACCCTCAAGCTTTACAACAGTCCCCATTACATCATAATGTAACTACATAGTATGGCATCCACAGAGGGGCACAAAATAATTTTTTGCTAAGAAATATAATCACGAAAAGAGTGGCCCCCAGCACAGAGTGGCACAAAATAATGAATTATTACAACTAGAATAATTACAACAGTAGAAAAGAACATATGCCTCCTCTTTCCAATCTTATTACAGGGCAAGAATCGCTAAACATAGATCTGGGTTAGGAGATTTTGTTAACCATCTCTCACAAAGGAATATCAGATCTAGCTGATATTTCTGTAATATGGTCAAAATCTCTCAAATGCGTTTAGGGAGCAAATGTGTATTATGTAGAGCAGCTTTAATACTGCAGCATTCTAAAAAGTAATGTCTTCTCTCATCAGGCCCAAGCTGAACACAAAGCAAACACAAGGAGATGATGGACGGAGCGCTGAAACTTTTCAGACACTCACCCCCGTCACAGATCTGTGTTGAATCCATCATCGTTCTTTAACTCACTTCACCACCCCAGTTCAGACCCAGCCATATGCAAATCAGTCTTGATCCTGTTCCTCATGGGAACAGTCAAGCCCGAACTGCCAAGCCAGGTCTTCCCTGGACCAGAGACAAGCATCCTGGGACCAGTTTCGGGGTAACACCCCTCATCAGCTAGGCTAGCTTGAATCCAGTGGCACAGTGAGCAAGGGACCCACGTCTGGGCATACCCTGCCAACTTAGGGCTAACAAAGCAAACACAAGGAGATGATGGATGGAGCGCTGAAACTTTTCAGACACTCACCCCAGTCACAGATCTGTGTTGAATCCATCATCGTTCTTTAACGCACTTCACCACCCCAGTTCAGACCCAGCCATATGCAAATCAGTCTTGACCCTGTTCCTCATGGGAACAGTCCAGCCCGAACTACCAAGCCAGGTCTTCCCTGGACCAGAGACAAGCATCCTGGGACCAGTTTCGGGGTAACACCCCTCATCAGCCAGGCTAGCTTGAATCCAGTGGCAAAGTGAGCAAGGGACCCACGTCTGGGCATACCCTGCCAACTTAGGGCATACAATGCAAACACAAGGAGATGATGGACGGAGCGCTGAAACTTTTCAGACACTCACCCCCCAGTCACAGATCTGGGTTGTATCCATCATCGTTCTTTAGCTCACTTCGCCACCCCAGTTCAGACCCAGCTATATGCAAATCAGTCTTGACCCGGTTACTCATGGGAACAGTCCAACCCGAACTGCCAAGCCAGGTCTTCCCTGGACCAGAAACAAGCATCCTGGACCTGAAACAAGCATCCTGGGACAGGTTCAGCATTCCGTCCATCATCTGTTCTTTTTGCTTTTGTCATCCTAAGTGGGAAGGGTATGCCCAGACGTGGGTTCCGTGCTCACTGTGCCACTGGATTCAAGCTAGCCTGGCTGATGAGGAGTGTTACCCCCAAACCGGTCCCAGGATTTTTGTTTCCGGTCCAGGGAAGACCTGGCTTGGCAGGACTGTTCCCATGAGGAACAGCGTCAAGACTGATTTGCATATGGCTGGGTCTGAACTGGGGGGGCGAAGTGAGCCAAAGAACGATGATGGATGATGGATTCAACCCAGATATGTGACTGGGGGTAAGTGTCTGAAACGTTTCAGCGCTCCGTCCATCATCTCCTAGTGTTTGCTAAGCTGATCGCAGCCAGATCGCACTCCCTGACTGGCTCTCCTCTTCCCCCAACATAATAAAGATTACTAAAATTAAAGTCAAAGGAATATGACGCCAAAGCTTCACGCACATGGAAGAGAACATATATAGATGTGATAGCACTGAATGATTAGGATGGTGTTTGCACCGTGCAAACTAGGTGCAAAGTCTGGTCCGCGCTCCACTTACTCAGATGGATGTTGGTCTCGGACTAAGGCTTAAAATCATCAGATGTAGCATTTTAATCACAGTGTCGTTACTGTGGGCCATATTCTGCCCCACAGTAATGACAGAGAGGAATGAGTTTCAAACCATAAAGGTTTATTAGCACATTAGTAGAGTGCAATCTCTAATCAGTAAATTCAGTCATAAATCAATCACCTAATTACAGCAGAGTCATAAATCAGCCAGGCAAGTTGAAAACAACAGTGCAAAACGCAGATATGTAAAAGCAGGATAGTTTACATGAAGATTAATTTCTCCTTGCGGGAAATACCTATGCTAATCTAAGTGACAGTTAAAGTTGGGGAATTCATAAGCAGCAGGTGTGAGTAGAGCTAGAATCTCACATATAACCTGGTGACGGCTAAACTCAGGAAAAGAGAAATGTACTTTCTTTAGTAAGTAAAGCTATGAGCCAAAATATAAGGAGCATTGAGTCTCAGAAGAGGGAGAGAGTCATCCGCCTGGAAAGGTGGACAGGGGAAAAGCAACTCTCAAGGCAAGACTAACTAAGGTCACTTTCAAAATTTAAACATGAACTTTCATCCAAAAGTTACATTCTACAGGTTCCAAGCAGACGAGGACCAAGCAAAAACCAGCGATGCCAATGAAATATTATAGGTAATACAGTTGCCAACTTCTTCCATTGGCTCAGCTATCACGATATCACACAAAGGAGTATTCATCTCCTCTGTCTCCCGTCCTAGACAAGTGCTGCGAATCATCATATAGACCAGTTAATTGCTACTCTCTGACCTTCAAGCTAAAAGCTAACAAAAACAAGCATTTGCAATGCAATAGGTCTCGCATTTGCAAAGTTTAAAGTTATTGGTATTGTAAATGGCAATGTCTTTTGTGTTTAAACAGCGTAGGCCCACCCAAATACCACACCTATACTTGTTCACTTTTCCGTCCGCCCCCCACTTAAGCAGTACGTGCTGCATCTGTCTGCCTCATGTTGATATCATATTTAGCCCACAAAAAACGCATGTCAAACTAAGCCCATCTGTTTAAACAGCATAGGCATGGACATACACTGTGTTTAAACAGCGTAGGCCCACCCAAATGCTAGACCTTTACTGTGAGAAGTTGGCCTGGCATATGCTGTCCACTAATTATAGTGGGCACCTTGCACCAGTCCAAACAACCCCTTGTTGGAGATAGGTTAAAGACAACCTTATTGAAAGCTATCCTAGTGGTAGCTATGGAGAGCAGCCTTCAGGCTAAGTCTTGAAGGAATGTAAAGCAGCTTGTTTTACCAGTGTATAATCTCTTGAGTGATCAAATGAAAGAGCACCACACCAGGTATATATTCAAAATATATGTATTTATTGCTAAACACACCCCTCTAGTCTCTTTATGAGGCTAGAGTTCGAAGTACACAAGTTATAAGTTATTTAAACACAGTAATAGCACAAATACACGTTTGGGCCCTAGGGGCGTACCAAACCATATACCAATAAAGTGGTATAAGAACCACGACTGAACTAGACACTAGGCCTAGAGCCTCTAGAAGTGCTTGGACCACAAGGAACCACCCAAGGTAGTGACACAGGGGACCCACGGGGGACGCGTGCAGTGTAATTACACAACCGCGATACGCCGTTAACTTCTATGGAGAAAGTCGCGATCAGGAAATTAAAGAAAAGGGACACTTAAAGGAGGACTTGGAGCAAACCCTTTGAGAACTAGGTCGTTCTAGAGTCTCTACCCACGGGAGCACCGGAGTACTCGTGTTACCTCACCCAGGGAAGCCGGGTGCATAGGTGCCTTTCGGGGTCGGGTTTCGTCGTCGATTTGAATGGCGATCTGCTGCAAAGTGCTGCTGGCGACCAAGTGGAAAGTGTCCGGGTGGATCCAAGAGTGGATCGGAGATCTGAAGAACCTGAAAGCAGAGGGGACAGAGTCTGGGTCACTAGCCAGTGACCAGGAAGGCGATGGACAGATGCCCACCGATGTCGAGTGCTTCAGGTGCGTTGACGGTCGTCTTGACTCTTCAGCCACGAGGTCCAGGATTCGGGCTGGTACACGATGTCTGTCGAGTGCTGAGGCGTCGGCGACCGGATTGGACCCAACAAGCCTTGGCAACGGCAAGTCTCGATGAAAGTGAAGATCGTCGATGGTGCAGACCAGCAAGGTCTGAGGAACTCACCCAGCGAGGGTAAGTGAGGGCAGGCCTGGAGCAACCAGGGTGCCCAAGAAGAAAAGGATTGGCCTTCGTGAAGGGCTACTAGCCAACGGGCTAGCGACCGCGAAGGAGCCTCGAGACGTCGCACGTGGATCTGGCTCACAGGACACTCGTGGAGTGGAGGCCAGTGATCTTCGGTGCAGTTGGTGCTGGAGGCTAGGGCTACTCGGAGCCCAAAGCACGACTTCGTGGGAGACCCAGAAGAGGATGCACTAGCAAATGTGTGCGGTGTCCAGGGGTCACGGTTCCACGTTACCCACGACAGCTACGGGCCTCAGCTTTGCTGGGGACTCAGGGCAGCCTCGGGAAGTCTGGAAATCCACCTCTGGTGATGCAAAGACTTCGGCGTCCGACGGGAGCTTAGGCGATGCAGACCGGACAATTGCTTCTTTGGTGCCTGCCAAGCAGGGGAGTCACTCCTTGACCCCAAGGGAGATTCTTCTGTCCTCTAGTCTTTAGTAGAGCGTCGAAGGTCCAGGATTCTGTTTCAGAGTTTCGTCCAGGGATAATCTAAAGTCCTAAGGACTGGGTTCCTATACTTATACCAAGTTTAGGGGTTGGACTACTCTGTGGCCCCACCTATGGGTGGGTCAGGGCAGAGGGGTGGCTACACCCCTTTCCCTTTGTCCAGTTCGCGCCAAAGCAGGGGCTGCAAGCCCCTGATCCGGTTTGAACTGGGGTATGCACAGGGACACCAAGTGTGCCCCCAGTGCAGGACTTCAAAGCACCCGAAAGTGCTCCCGCCCAGCCCCAATACACATTATCCTGTCTGGGGAGGTGGTCACACCTCCCTGGGACAGGAAACCTATTGTCCAGGCCTCCCCTGCCGGAGTTTCGTCCAGCAGCAGGAGGCCAGACTCGTGTCTGTGGCAGCAGCATCCATTTTGTGATGCCAGGGCTTTAGAAAGAAGTTACCGGCCAGGCCAGAGTTAACATGTCTCTCCCTCTAGAAGGGTGGAATGCTACCCCCGCCGCCAGAATTGGCGGGGGGGGTAGTATTCCAAGATGTTTGACACCAAACACGACATGTTTAGGTGCAGCCATTCCAAAGTTAGCATTTAACGCGATGTTATAATGCGCTTAAGAGTATATGGTCAGGCTGCACTACAAACAGCATCAGAGAAGGGTCTCTGAACGCTGCAGAGGGGCCCTGCTCATGCAGGGGCACCCTCTCACATAGGAACCACGCACTCTGCCTTCAGGATTGATAAGGCCTGCCATAGGAGTGACTTCTAGGTTTATATGTGTGTATGTATTTAGTGATATAGGTAACCTATATCACAGTAAGGGGTGCATGCACCACCTTACCCAGGCTGCAGTAGCAGACCTGTGGTGTCAGTTTGGATGGCCTTCCAGGGGTGGCATAATACATGCTGCAGCCCCTGGTAGGCCTCTGAGGTACCTATGCCCTTGGTACATAGTATACCATATACTAGGGACTTATAAGGGCACTCCAGATTCCAATCAGTGATGTGCCTAAGGCACATGGAAACCATTTCAGAGAGGAAGCAGCTAGACTGGGGTTCTGATTAGCAGGGCCCCAGCCAGACTAATGTCGAAAAACAGTGAAGCATCAGCAAAAAGTGGGGGTACCCATGTGAAGCAGATCCTACTCTCCTACACAACCCCCCAAACGTAGGGACATTAAACTAACCTTGCCCAGTTAAGTCTTCATGTTCTAAGTGGAAGTACCTAGAGAGTCCATCTGCATTGGCATGGTTACTCCCAGGTCTATGTTCCACTGTGAAGTCCATCCCCTGTAGGGAAATGGACCACCTAAGCAGTTTGGGGTTTTCACCCTTCATTTGTTTTAGCCATAAGAGGGGCTTATGGTCTGTCTGAACCAGGAAGTGGGTACCAAACAAGTATGGCCTCAACTTCTTCAGAGCCCAGACCACAGCAAAGGCCTCCCTCTCTATGGCTGACCAACGTTTCTCTCTAGGGGTCAGCCTTCTGCTAATGAAAGCTACTGACTGATCCTGACCTTCTTCATTCAATTGTGACAGTACAGCCCCTACCCCCAATTTAGATGCATCAGTTTGAACAATGAACTTCTTGGAGTAATCAGGACTCTGTAGAATGGGAGCAGTGCACATGGCCTGCTTCAGGTCATCAAATGCCTTTTGACAGCTAGCTGTCCACTGAACCTTTTTGGGCATTTTCTTAGAAGTTAAGTCATTCAGGGATGTCACTATTGATCCATACCCCTTGACAAATCTCCTATAGTACCCAGTCAGGCCTAAGAAGGCTCTCACCTGAGTCTGGGTAGTTGGAGCAGTCCAGTCCATGATAGTCTGGATCTTGCTCTGCAAAGGTTGAACCTGGCCTCCACCCACAAGGTGGCCCAGGTACACAACCTGACTCTGCCCTATCTGGCACTTAGTGGCCTTGATAGTCAGGCCTGCCTTTTGCAGGGCCTGTAAAACATTCCTGAGGTGGACCAGGTGATCCTCCCAGGTGGAGCTAAAGACAGCAATATCATCTAGATATGCTGCACTATAGGCTTCCAGACCTGTGAGAACTGTATTCACCAACCTCTGGAAAGTGGCAGGTGCATTCTTCAGACCAAAGGGCATCACCACAAATTGATAATGCCCACTAGGGGTTCAGAATGCTGTTTTGGGCTTTGCAGTATCAGCTAGTCTGATCTGCCAGTAGCCAGCTGTCAAGTCAAATGTGCTGAGATATTTGGCTGAGGCCAAAGTATCTATGAGCTCATCTGCCCTGGGTATTGGATGGGCATCAGTCCTAGTGACTGCATTGAGACCCATGTAGTCCACACAAAACCTCATCTCTCTTTTTCCACCACTGGTGTGAGGTTTTGGCACAAGGACCACTGGACTAGCCCAAGGGCTATCTGAGGGTTCAATAACTCCCAATTCCAACATTTTCTGGACTTCAGTCCTGATACAGTCCCTGACATGGTCAGGTTGCCTATAAATCTTATTTTTAATAGGCAGACTGTCCCCAGTGTCCACTTCATGAGTGCACCAGGTGGTCTGACTGGGTGTCAGTGAAAACATGTGTCTAAACTGATTGAGCACCTGTCTACAATCAGTTTGTTGCTGGGTAGTGAGGCTGCCTGCCAAGGCTACACCATCTACTGACCCATCGTCAGGGTTCTGTGAGAGCAGGTCAGGGAGTGGGTCACTCTCTTCCTCCTGCCCTTCATCAGTAGCCATGAGCAAGCCCATGTCTGCCCTGTCCACATATGGTTTTAACCTGTTGACATGGAGAACCCTGTGGGGACTCCTGGGTGTTCCTAGGTCTACTAAGTAGGTAACCTCACCCTTCTGCTCAACAATAGTGTGGGGTCCACTCCATTTGTCCTGGAGAGCTGCTGGGGCCACTGGCTCCAACACCCACACCTTCTGTCCTGGCTGGTAAACAGTCAGAACAGCCTTTTGGTCATGCCAGGCCTTTTGAAGTTCCTGGCTAGCCTCAAGGTTTTTGGTTGCCTTTTTCATATACTCAGCCTTCCGGGAGCGGAGACCAAGTACAAAGTCCACTATGTCTTGCTTTGGGGGCTTGAGAGGTAACTCCCATCCTTCCTTCACCAAGCACAGTGGTGGCCAAACAGAAGTTCAAAAGGGCTGTAACCAACCCCCTTCTGAGGCACCTCCCTATATGCAAATAAAAGGCAGGGCAAGAGTATGTCCCATCTTCGCCTAAGCTTTTCTGGGAGCCCTTTAATCATGCCCTTCAAGGTTTTGTTGAATCTCTCAACTAAACCATTGCATTGTGGGTGATAGGGTGTGGTGAACTTTTAAGTCACTCCACACTCCTTCCACATTGCTTTTAAGTACCCAGACATGAAGTTTGCACCCCTGTCTGATACTACCTCCTTAGGAAAGCCCACTCTTGAGAAAATTCCCAGGAGGGCCCTTGCCACCACAGGTGCTGTAGTGGTCCTGAGGGGAATAGCTTCTGGGTACCTGGTGGCATGATCCACTACCACCAGGATAAACCTGTGCCCAGATGCTGTTTGGGGATCCATGGGACCAACAATGTCAATCCCTACCCTTTCAAAGGGCACCCCCACCACAGGTAGTGGTATCAGGGGGCCTTTGTAGTGCCACCTGCCTTGCCACTGGCCTGGCAGGTTACACAGGAGCGACAAAACTCCTTGGTGTCTTCAGACATGTGGGGCCAGTGAAAGTGAGGGACAATTCTGTCCCAAGTCTTGTTCTGGCCCAGGTGACCTGCCAAGGGAATATCATGGGCTAGGGTCAATAGGAAGCCCCTGAACTTTAGAGGTATAACCAACCTCCTGGTAGCACCAGGCTTGGGCTCTCTACTCTCTGAGTACAGGAGTCCATCATCCCAATACACTGTATGGGGACCACTAGCTTTCCCAGCAGCCTCAGCAGCAGCTTGCTGTCTGAGGGGTTCAAGGGAGGGGCAGCTCTGCTGCTCCTGGCTCAGATCTGCCCTGGAAGGTCCCCCTGTCCCCAAGAACTCAACCTGGTCAGGTTCAAGTTCCTCTGGGACAGTTCCTTCTTCAGGACTGAGATCATCCCCCTCAAGGGACTGATCTTCTTCCTGAGCCAAGGGGAAGGCACTGCCTTAACCCTACTACTCCTCCTCTTGGAAGGCACTTGGTCCATTATTCCAGAATCCAAGGCCTGTTCAGTGCTAGACATTTTGGCTTGTGACCTGGTCACAGCAAACACATCTGCAGGGATCCCCAGCATTTCTGCATGGGTCCTGAGCTCCACTTCTGCCCAAGCAGAAGTCTCTAAGTCATTGCCAAGCAAGCATTCGACTGGTAGGTTTGCACTCACCACAACCTTCTTAAGGCCAGTTACCCCTCCCCAGGAGAAGTTAACAACTGCCAGAGTATGGTCTGTTCTGACGTTGCTAGCATTGGTCACTTGGTACATCTCACCAAGTATAACTTGCCCAGGATTCACAAGGTCTTGTGTCACCATGGTGACACTTGCCCCTGTGTCCCTAAATGCCAAAGCCTCTCGCCCATTGATTAAAGGCTGTTGTCTGTACTTGCCCAGATTACTGGGACTCACAGAGGAGGGCACATCCATGCCTCCATCACAGACTAACACAGCCTGAGTTAGGTCTCTGACTAGGTCAGAGCCCAACTCAGTACCCAGGGTGAACCCTACTAAACCCTTGGCTGGAGCACTCCCACCAACTGTAACTGTACTAGGGGGAACAGGTGCCTTAGGGGCATTGGTGGGTGCTGGACTTGAGTCTTTGGACTTGGTGCAATCACTGGTCCAGTGGGTCTTTTGCTTACAGACCTTGCACCATGGTTTTCTTTGGCCTTTCCCTTTTGTAGACTGTGAATCCCTACCTGAAGAAGATTTTTGGGGGCCTTGTGAAGACTTTTGATCTTTACCCTTCTCCCCACCCTTTTCAGAGTTCTTAGCATCTTGCTTCTTAGTGTCCCCACCTTGGTTCTGTACTTTCTGCTTCACCCTGGTTCTGACCCATTTGTCTGCCTTCTTTCCCAATTCTTGGGGAGAGGTCAGATCAGAGTCCACCAGGTATTGATGCAACAGCTGATTTTGACAGTTATTAAGAATCTGCTCCCTCATTATCAGATTGTACAATCCTGAGAAGTCACACACCTTACTGCCCATCAACCAGCCTTCCAGAGCCTTAGCAGAACAATCCACATAGTCTACCCAGTCTTGAGTCTGTGCTTTTTGGGTATCTCTGAACTTCAACCTGTACTGTTCAGTGGTTAGGCCAAACCCATCAATAAGAGCACTCTTCAAGACCTTGTAATTATCAGCATCCTCCTCTCTAACAGTGAAGAGCTTATCTCTACCTTTGTCTGCAAAGGAGAGCCACAAGATTGCTGCCCACTGCTCCTGAGGGACCTTCTGTACTTTACAGGCCCTCTCTAGAGCAGTTATCCACTTGTGGATGTCATCCCCACTCTGGTAGGGAGGGACAATCTTGCTCAGGTTCCTATGGTCATAGGACCTTTCCCTATCTCTAGGGACATGGCTGCCACCATGGGACTCTAGTCCCAACTTTCTTCTCTCTTTGAAGAGATCTAGGGACTCCCTGTCTATAGCCAGTTGCTGTTTTCTGAGTTCAAGCTGAGCTTCCTCATATTGAACCAGCCTCTTTCTCCTCTCATGAGAGGATTCCCTCCTATGAGATGAGACAGAGGTCCCTATGGAGGTGCCAGAGTGGTTAGACTCCTGAGAAGGAGATCTAGACTTTCTGGGCACACTCATAATCCTTCCTGGGGGGACAAAGTGGGGATCATCCTGATCTTCCTCTTCATCGTCCACAGGAGGGATTGGGTTATCCAGGTCAGGGTCATTGTCACCCTCCTGGCCAGTTTCAGAGGGGGGCTGGGGGTATTTCTACCCCTGGTCCCATCCTCATCTTCTGCCCCACCCTCAGCTCCTACCCCTTCAGTCCCCAAGGGCTTACTGAGATCATAAGCTTCCAACATCTCTCTAAGATGTTGGGTGGTGGGACTTTGTCCTGTCTTCAATTTCCTCAAGTTACATAATGCTCTCAATTCCAAGAATGGGAGTGTATCATACTTGGAGGGAGAAGCCCATGGGCTTCTGGCAAGGACTCACTGGGTCCTGGCTTTGAAGACATCACTAGTGAGGTATGGTGTATGCACTACCTACTCTAGTGTGGCCTACTAAACTCTCTTGAGTTGTAGAAAGGGTGTGCTATCCCTTAACACACAACTCTAAGTTCAGTAGAACTTACTGTATTCTAAGCTTAAATTATATGTACCTTAGGTACCTTTAGTGGTTTTCAGTTGATCAATTCAATTGAGATTATCTGGTAAAACAATAGCAAGCTGGAATCCCACACGCTGCACACCAATGTGAGAAGTTGGCCTGGCATATGCTGTCCACTAATTATAGTGGGCACCTTGCACCAGTCCAAACAACCCCTTATTGGAGATAGGTTAAAGACAACCTTATTGAAAGCTATCCTAGTGGTAGCTATGGAGAGCAGCCTTCAGGCTAAGTCTTGAAGGAATGTAAAGCAGCTTGTTTTACCAGTCTATAATCTCTTGAGTGATCAAATGAAAGAGCACCACACCAGGTATATATTCAAAATATATGTATTTATTGCTAAACACACCCCTCTAGTCTCTTTATGAGGCTAGAGTTCGAAGTACACAAGTTATAAGTTATTTAAACACAGTAATAGCACAAATACACGTTTGGGCCCTAGGGGCGTACCAAACCATATACCAATAAAGTGGTATAAGAACCACGACTGAACTAGACACTAGGCCTAGAGCCTCTAGAAGTGCTTGGACCACAAGGAACCACCCAAGGTAGTGACACAGGGGACCCACGGGGACGCGTGCAGTGTAATTACACAACCGCGATACGCCGTTAACTTCTATGGAGAAAGTCGCGATCAGGAAATTAAAGAAAAGGGACACTTAAAGGAGGACTTGGAGCAAACCCTTTGAGAACTAGGTCGTTCTAGAGTCTCTACCCACGGGAGCACCGGAGTACTCGTGTTACCTCACCCAGGGAAGCCGGGTGCATAGGTGCCTTTCGGGGTCGGGTTTCGTCGTCGATTTGAATGGCGATCTGCTGCAAAGTGCTGCTGGCGACCAAGTGGAAAGTGTCCGGGTGGATCCAAGAGTGGATCGGAGATCTGAAGAACCTGAAAGCAGAGGGGACAGAGTCTGGGTCACTAGCCAGTGACCAGGAAGGCGATGGACAGATGCCCACCGATGTCGAGTGCTTCAGGTGCGTTGACGGTCGTCTTGACTCTTCAGCCACGAGGTCCAGGAGGCGTTGTCGGCGACCAGGAGCAGGATTCGGGCTGGTACACGATGTCTGTCGAGTGCTGAGGCGTCGGCGTCCGGATTGGACCCAACAAGCCTTGGCAACGGCAAGTCTCGATGAAAGTGAAGATCGTCGATGGTGCAGACCAGCAAGGTCTGAGGAACTCACCCAGCGAGGGTAAGTGAGGGCAGGCCTGGAGCAACCAGGGTGCCCAAGAAGAAAAGGATTGGCCTTCGTGAAGGGCTACTAGCCAACGGGCTAGCGACCGCGAAGGAGCCTCGAGACGTCGCACGTGGATCTGGCTCACAGGACACTCGTGGAGTGGAGGCCAGTGATCTTCGGTGCAGTTGGTGCTGGAGGCTAGGGCTACTCGGAGCCCAAAGCACGACTTCGTGGGAGACCCAGAAGAGGATGCACTAGCAAATGCGTGCGGTGTCCAGGGGTCACGGTTCCACGTTACCCACGACAGCTACGGGCCTCAGCTTTGCTGGGGACTCAGGGCAGCCTCGGGGAAGTCTGGAAATCCACCTCTGGTGATGCAAAGACTTCGGCGTCCGACGGAGCTTAGGCGATGCAGACCGGACAATTGCTTCTTTGGTGCCTGCCAAGCAGGGGAGTCACTCCTTGACCCCAAGGGAGATTCTTCTGTCCTCTAGTCTTTAGTAGAGCGTCGAAGGTCCAGGATTCCAAAGTTTTTGGGGTGAAAGCCGAGCATGCGTTGCAGTCGTCGCTTCGGTGGGGTCCAGCTGGCAGGCAAAGGTTGCCGGGCCGGGATGCTGACGAATCCTTCTGTGCGTACTTGTGGTGACAATTTGTCGCAGAACTTGAATGGTGTCTTGTCCATTACCGCGCACAGGGAGCCCCCTGCATGCGCATTCTTACGTGTGATGTCGAGAGTTTTGTATTTTCTTCTTCGCAGTGCCTCGGCTCCTAGACTACGAGAGAACCCGGTACGTCGAAGAACTTCTTCTCCTGTTCTGCAGACTCTTTTCGATTATTTTACGCCGATCCAATTCTCTCCGATCTTCAAGGAGCTCTTTCCGTAGCGATCCAGGGCCAACGGCGGAAAAAAAAAATATGAAGATGGCGACCAAGGTTGGAGCTTTTGGAGGAAGCTTGCATCCCCGACGTCACAGAGGCGCCAAATGGTGGTATGCTCGACGCCCACCAACAGCAAAAAAAAAGAGAAGAGATACTGCGATCCCGGAACCAACCACTAGATGAGGCGGAATAATGCATAGCATGTGAATCCAGAAAAGATTCACGCTGCAAAACTATGTGTGTGAATAGATTCATTCTGTCTGAGATTCTTTCCAATGTATTATCCTAGTGATATATATATATATATTATTATTTTTAGAATATATCGAAATCAAGATTCCTTTTTTATGTATTACTATTCTTGTTGTGCAATCTCTAAATGTATTTTTTTATTCTTTGTTGTATAATCAACAAGCATTTGCAATGCAATAGGTCTCGCATTTGCAAAGTTTAAAGTTGTTGGTGTTGTAAATGGCAATGTCTTTTGTGTTTACTAACACCAGCGTGAGGCCCACCCAAATACCACACCTATACTTGTTCACTTTTCCGTCCGTCCCCCACTTAAATGCCAGACCTTTACTTGTTCACTTTTCACGTCACGCCCCCACTCCAGCAGTACGTGCTGTGTCTGTCTGCCTCATGTTGATATCATATTTAGCCCACAAAAAACGCATGTCAAACTAAGCCCATCTGTTTAAACAGCATAGGCATGGACATACACTGTGTTTAAACAGCGTAGGCCCTACCCGAATGCTAGGCCTTTACTTGTTCACTTTTCGTCTGCCCCCGATCTGTTTGAAGAGCCCCTGGGGTTAGCTAGCTCTGCCTTGAGAGCAGAGCTCTGCTTACAATGGAATGCCAGAGCAGGGGTGAAGTTAGTAAACTATGCTCATCAAAGGAGGAGGGGAGGCCTGAGTGTCAGTTACACTTTTACACTCTTGACCCAGAGTCAGGGATGGGCTTAAGGAAGGAATGTGGACATTACTTCCGTCTGGCAGACAAATAATAAATAAATAAATTAAGACAGTACCTGCTGCACCTGTGTGCCTCATGCTGATATTATATTTGCACCACAGAAGGCATACGTTAAATTAAGCCAATCTGTTTAAACAGCGTAAAACGCACATCAAATTAAGCCCATCTGTTTAAACAGTGTGAGGCATCGAACATACGCTATGTTTAAGAGCGTAGGCTGCCAAATATCAGACCTTTACTTGTTCACTTTTCCATCCGACTTACGCTTAAACAATACCTGCTGCATTTCTGTGACTCATGTGGATATTATATTTGCACCACACAAGACGCACATCAAATTAAGCCGATCTGTTTGAACAGCATAAGACGCACGTGAAATTAGCCCATCTGCTTAAACAGCGTAGGCATAAGCATACGCTCTATTTAAACAGCGTATGCAAAAATGTTTTACTGTCAATTTTCCAACACTGATCCTTTCCCTTTAACTTGTTCACTTTTCCCATCCGCCCCCCACTTAAACAGTACCTGCTGCATTTGTCTGCCTCATGTCAATATCATATTTAGCCCACAGAAAACGCACGTCAAAATTAAGCCGATGTGTTTTAACACCATAGGCATGGACACCAAGCTCTGTTTAAACAGCATGGACGGCCACCCAAATAATAGACCTTTACATGTGTTCACTTTTCCGTCCACCCCCCCGCCAAGCAGTACCCCTGCTGAATCTGTTTGCCTCATGTCGATGCTCATATTTAGCCCACAAAAGACGCACGTCAAATTAAGCCCATCTGTTTAAGCAGCATAGGCATGGACATACACTGTGTTTAAACAGCGTAGGCCCACACCAAATACCACACCCTATGCTTGTTCACTTCTCCGTCCGCCCCCACTTAAACAGTACCTGCTGCATCTGTTTGCCTCATGTACGATATCATATTTAGTCCACAAAGACGCACGTCAAATTAAGGCGATCTGTTTAAACAGCGTAGGCATGAACATACGCTCTGTTTAAGCCAGCGTAGGCTTACACAAATACCAGATCTTTACTTGTTCACTTTTCCATCACGCCCCACTTAAACAGTGCCTGCTGCATCTGTCTGCCTTATGTCAATATCATATTTGTACCAGCAGTCTTCATTTTCACTCTACTTTGTTCACTTTTTTTATATGTTTTTTGCGTGCATGTGTGTATGTGTTGTATGTATGTGTGCAAGTGTCTGCATATGTATTATGTATCTCTGCTGACGTGTGTTTCTGTGTGTGTTTATGTGTTTCTGACTGTATGCATATGTCTGTGTGTGTATGTATGTGTGCTTGTGTATGTCTTTTTCTGCAGAATATAACTTCACTATCTTTGCTGGGCAAACTCTGCCTTTCATCCTTTCTTTGTTTGATGGCTTATCCTCCCCTCTGACACGTTATTTGTTTTCTCACAAGTGTCACTGTGTGATTCAAGCAGTACCCTGCTGCATCTGTCTGCCTCATGTTGATATTATATTTGTACCACAGCAGAAGCACGTCAAATTAAGCCGATCTGTTTAAGCAACGTAGGCATGAACATGCGCTCTGTTTTAAACAAGGCAATTTTTTTTTTTTACTGTCATTTTTGGAAACGGTCATCCTTTCCGCTTTACAGCCCCATTTACTTTTCCGTCCGCCCCCACCCAAATACGGGGGGCTGGGTTTCGCGTTTCGCCCAGCTGCTGCCTACTACATGTTGAAATGTGCGTTCCAGCAGTGAGGGTGCGAGCTGTGAGGGCCCCTCGGTGTCCTGCCAGCCTCAGGGTGGAGCCCTCGGGGTCGGATAGAGGGGAGCCCCTCCTTCCGAGTGCCAGCACCCCCTTCCGGTGGCGGCAGTGCGTGCACTTAACCGTGGGAGCAGGGAAAAACACGATGGCACGTAAACCCTCACTGCAGGCCCCGCCAAGCTAGGCCAGAAGGCAGGGGACGGTTTACGTCCCGAGGCTGCCACTTTCCTGGATTTTGGGGTAGCCCCACTCTCCATTGCCATAATAACTTATATACATCCCCACTGCCACCTCCTAGCAGGACTCCACTCCAGTGTCACTTGAGGAGTCTTGCAGCCATAGTGTTTTCTCAGACCCTCGCTGAAGTGTGTGGGGCCAGAGTTGGCATGTCCACATTAAAGCGCCACATGCTCTGCTCATCAGCCCGTGCCCATGTGCGCACGTGCCACGCAGCTAGAGCCTTGCGAGGCTGGTGCCGCTAATGGGCGCTTGCCACACACAGACCTTCCAGGCACGTGGTATCTTGGACATGGCGCCCACGGTTACAGTCACCCTCGCTATAACGCCACGCCACAGACCGAGCTGTGTCACTGTTGCTGATACAAAATTGCGGCAGCCCTTCATTTTGTTGACTTCGGAAGGCTGAAAAGGGTCGGAGGTTGGCCCTGCAGTTGCGCCTGTGCAAACACGGCTGGGCTCTGCTGTGGAGAGTCGTTGTTTGCATTTGCATGTACATATTTCACCCCACACCATAGGGGTGCCCGAAGGCACTGCTGCCCAGTGTGAACGGCCGCACAATCGTGTTCTGTACGCAGCCCAGGAGCCGCTCTTTGCGCTCTATGGCCTCAGGCGCGCTGTAATCCCGCGGCGCTTCATAAGCCGAGCTGTAGTGAGCTCACCCGTGTCAGGGTACGCTGCCTCGAAGGCTTCCCGTCAGAGGCGGTGCCTGCAGAGTATAGTGCCTCGGGTTACAACTCTCTGCCCGCACTCCCCAACCAAATACCAGACCTTTACTTGTTCCACTTTTCCGTCCGCCCCCAGCTTAAACAGTACTTGCGGCATCTGTCTGCCTCCTATTCATATTATATTTGCACCACAGAAGACGCGCGTGAGAGTATATGCCAATCTGTTTCGACTTAGCGTAGGCAAAACATGCGCTTTTCTTTAAACAGCGTAGGCAATTTTTTTTACTGTCAATTTTGCAACACTTATGCTTTCCTTTTAACTTGTTCGCTTTTCCGTCCGACCCCTATCCAAATACCAGACTGCTTTCCTATGTTCACTTTTCCGTCCGCCCCCACTTAAGCAGTACGTGCTGCATCTGTCTGCCTCATGTTGGTCTACCATATTTAGCCCACAAAAAACGCACGTCAAATTAAGCCCATCTGTTTAAACAGCATGGGCGTGGACAAGTACATGCAAATACTTATCACAAGGGCGTTTCTTTGAACATAAATATTGTCAGGACTGCTGCATAATGCGATGCCTTGGCAGGTACTGCTGTGTTGAAAACAGCACTGGTGTCTCCAAAAGCACGTTGACACCTTTGACGCATTCCCATGGTCCCCTCCGAATACAAAGTGCAGCTGTCACTGGCCATGTGCCATGTGTTACGCTACCCATGACAGACCTTTGACTTGTGACTGAGTCTGCTATTTCGGTTGATTTGTTTGGTAACATAAAGAGTTATGTTATACCGTGGTCTAGGGACCAGAAAATATAGAGAGGTGGGTGGAAGGGAGAGGTAAGGTTGAAATGAGTGTAAAGAGAAAGCGAAAAGAGAGGCAAACCGCTACAGTGAGTCCGCTCTGCATTCATGCAGGACACTGAGGAGCGGGGTGCTGGGAACAGGCGCCCTCCCGGAATGCCTGTGCGCCGTGGCTCTCTGCTTCACAGCCCTTGTGAAGACTTTTCTTATCTGCTTGTTAAATAAACAAGCAGGTAAAGAAAGAGTCTTTGCGTCTGGGCTGAGTGAAAACGGATGCGCTTGTCACGGGCGGCATCCGAAAACTGCAAGGGCGTCAACAAAAGTGACAGCCAGCAAACCAGAAGCACAGAAAATACATTAATCACTACCTAAGCCAGCGGAGAAAGGTTGTGGCAGAGGAAGCGTGGATTTAAAGTCCCCTTCTTCATACTGTTTACACTATAGCTCATCGCAGGCGAGGAGCGCATGCGGCGCTCCAACGCCAGGCCGAGAGACCTAAAAGAGGAAGATGTGTGGTGATGCATCTTATCTTGGCCTCTGGAATGTTGGTGCGTTAGGTAGAATGTGGGATGGAGATGTTTGTATTGATTGCGTGGGCGAATGCTGAGGCCAGGTTGAGAAGAGGCTGCTTGGAGGTGCCAGGCACCTGCATGCACGAGTGCCGTGCCAGGGAAATAGGAGTCTGAGTTATTGAACAGAACTCAAGACGTCAGCTCGTCTTTACAGAAACGTACGACTAAATGCTGTGAACTTCTAACCAGGAGTAATTTTTGGACCACTAATAAAGGGTCCTTGGAAGAAGAGAAAAAATAAACAGGAAGTTGGTGCTCAGGATATTTCCAATCTATCACTCTTCTCATTACTTTATATTCAAAGAAAAAAACCACTGAGGACTTGTGTACTCACTAAGGTAGTGACGAGACCTATATCCTAATTAATATTTAAAATCCTAATGCATCTTCAACTTTATCCACCACTTTTGGTTTTGTCACTGACTTCTTTGCATGTTGCATCTTCTTTGCCTGCTGCTCACTTGATGAAAAAACTGTCAGACATGAGGCACCTCCAATTAGAGTATTTCCATCCAGGATGTTGATCTGAAGGTTGAGAATCTTTGGTGGCCTTGTCTTTGGAAACCGCTATCAGGGTATTATTAGAAGTTTGGAAACAAGTTTAAATAGGTACTCCCCATCTGTTTTGCAATTGTGTCTGCAGTGATGATTTTTATTTCACTACCAACAACGAGTAAGGTGCTAGCAAAGGAGAAAATGGTTTGTCCAGTTGAGGGTGCGATAGCATTAATTGGACCCTGGAAAACCAATGGCAGAAGCAAAAAAAGATACCCACACAATCTACTGCCAGTAACCAATAATAATAAGAAACAGATTCACATAAGATGTCTTGAATGTGCTGACCTTAGATCCTCGCAGGGTAATTTGCATTTTGCTGCCATTGCCCTCGCAAGAATGACTTCCTATACGCCAACAAAACTAATATAAAGGTCAAATTCTTGCGGAGAGATATCGTGGATAAACAGAGAGAAAGACAGAAAGATTGCATGTGTGAGGTGCTTTTCCAGAGTCTATAATTTTAGTCAGTAGAATAGTGATGACCTGTTTTAGACCTGCCTTCTAAAGGAGTCAAAGAAAGGTCCAGAATGACGGCATTCAATCATTTTGGAGTTCACTTATATTGCCTGGTCTGCTTTCTTTGTCCTAAGCTACTTCAAGAATGCTGCCACTCTGGGGTGTCATTTTTGGGAGGAAATGATGACTTGCCTCATGGCTGGAAGTCAAGCTTAACTGATGCATCTTTTGTCGTTATCACTGAGAATTGTCTTTTTACAAGTTACATTGAAGTTTAATTCAAATATGGCTGCCAATACGTGTGCACATATGGCCAGCTAACTTTAAAAAACTTCTATTTTATGAAACGTAACAAAAAGTACTCAAAGAAGACTTCCCAGTCCTTGCATCTGGGCATGTATGGAAGGCCATCCTCGAATGAGTTTTGGAAATAAAGTATAGTAAAAACCACTGAAAGATGGCCCACCATGCATGCATGCAGACTGCCACATTTTCAATGGTTTTGTTTTACTTTAGCACCATTAAATGATGGCTAGCCGCAATGGGTTATAACAGAAATGTGGCCAAAGTAATTTATCCCCTGAGAACTTCAGTAAAAATCTGATGGTAGTTGGAATCCATTTCCATATTAAAACAATATACAAAAATACACTACTGAATTGATCCAGTTCAAAGGTGGAATGAAAAAAATCAAACAAATCACAATACAAAAAGGCTCCATTCTAATCTAGATAACATGCAAATATGTGCATCTGCAGCTGTGCAAGAGGCACTTTAGAATTATCAATAACGTCTCATGATGTGAGGCAATGTCTTCTTACCTGTCCAGGTGAGATGTGGTCTGGAATTCCTTCCAACTTCAGAGATGTTGTTTGCTTTTAATATCCAGAACACATAGCACAGGGACACTCTTACACCGACCAGTCCCTACTCCCCAGTCTTCATGGAGCACACAAACTGGTCACCCTACAAGACAAGAAGCAAAAAACGAAAAATATTAGTTTGCCCTTTTACTACGTCTTGACAACGTGTTCACCACTGTGCAGTTCAACAACCCCGCACACATGTGAATCGTTATGTTTTTAGCTTCTCTACTTTGTGTTTATTGGACTGATATTGTCCAGTGCGAGTACAAAAACTCCAGAATCACCCACAACTGCCCAAGAAATGATGACTGATGCTGGTCACAGGGAGTGTGGCGGTGGAGGAGAGACAAAGCCACTCAGTACCACTGGATTACTCACACATGTAAGCGGGGAATCAAGTACAACACCTGCTTCAGTTTCACATCTCTCTCCTAAGGTGTATCTTGACACAAACAGGGCACTCAAATATTAATTCCTTACAGCAAAGTATAGTTAGTCATCCTTCTACATAACTTAGGGTCTATTCTTGCAGACTGCGCAATGGTTCTCTTGACATAATTAGTTATTTTAGCCACTAGCCACTCAAAGCTCAGAGACTATCCTGGAACATCCTTTCAATAATACCACCGTGCGCCATGGCTGAGTCGAGCCCCTTGCAGGCCAAGGGTCTGCCAGCCAATGCATTTCCGCTTTCATCTTACTGCTGCTGGGGAGATCACTCCTGGCACAATCTCATGTCCTACCATTTTCACCTGATTAATGCAAGATCAGCCTGGCACAGCCAACACAATGCATGACACATGCTGTTGTGGAATACCCTCTTAGAATAGCCTCACTTTTATTGCACTCACACTATGGGAGGGGATACCATGCTAAGACAATGTCATAAGTTACGAGTTCTTCCAGTACTGCTTTGGGGCCATCATGGCACACTGGTCCAGTTCTGTTCTCTGCTTACTGTGCAAGACATTACTAGTACGTTTCTCATTTGCTACCGCTTGGCCCTTCATGATGAGACGCTCCTATGGCTCTACTCTTCGCAGTATGCGTTGAATCTGCACCCCCAAGGCCGAGAAGCTACAACCACTGGCACCACCTCTTTAGGTACTGATGCACCGCGTCCACTGCACTCCTCTGCAGCTTTGTTACGTTGAAAGGTTTCCCATATCATACAACCTTGATGGGGTTGTCCTGCTTCTCAGACTTTGGCACATCATCCTCGTCAGCAACTGCCGTGTTAAGCTCAGAAGGCTTGGATTTGAAAGAATGATTCCTGTTTTTCCCTGCGCTTCTTCTCCCGCCACATAAAGCTTGAGTGTGTCTCCGAATACGACCAAGCCAAACAGCCAAGCTTTGTTCTGGTATCGGAAGAAAAAGAAGAAAAAGAAAATATCTGAACACCAAAGCTCCCACAGCCTCTGTACAAAATCAATTCCAGTTTGTTTGGTTTCTCCTTAATAAGCATCTTTTTTTACTTTCTTTCATTCATTCATTCATCTCGGGTGTCACTGCTTGGCAACTAAACCTTAACTCATCTACCAGCTTCAGAACCTACACTTTTCCAACCAGCTTCTCCTCAATTTCAAGTTTATTTTTAATTTCTTGACAGGAACCCTAAGAGCACCATCGCATCAATTAATAGGCAATAACATCACAGTTAGAATGGAGTACAATCCTTGGAGACGCGCGAGCGCGC